>SZWC01003433.1:139481-152581 GCA_023375785.1 Penium margaritaceum
GCAGCTCGCAAACGTGACAATACGTGCATGGTTCGCTATCTCCCCCCCCCCCCCCCCCCCCCCCCCCCCCCCGTTTCTTTTTTCCTTTGCGAACGGCAGAGGCGCCATCACCCACCGTAGACGCAAAAGAAAAATGTTTAATCGACGGAATTAACAGCGAGAATGGACTCGCCACATAGCCAACAGCGCATAGCGGGCAGAACAATCTTATAAGGTCTCATGTGACACATACAATCAGTCTTATTGGTAACAAAAACACCAAAAGCCACCTTGTGCTTACATGAAGGTTAAGAATGCATAAAAAAAAGTCTTACGCATTAATATTAATTTATATGAAAAAATCGAAAATGGCATCCATATAACCATCAATATCGATGAGGATGAAGATGAGGATAAAGATGTACGTAAACATATGCACAAATAGATGTTTATTTCAATATAAATAAAAAAACGATTCATGAACATATGAAAATTTAATTCAATCTATATAAATAGAGACATGGATTCTGATGTAAATTTAGATATATATAGATATAGATAAACATGTGAAATGATATGTATTCATACAAATGTTGATGTAAATATGAACATAGTTATCGATATGTGTAGGTATATGTATACGTACAAGTATATGCATATGTATATGTATAGGTATACGTATATGTAAATGTAAATTTATATGAATATGTACATGTATATGTATATGTATATGTATATGTACATGTATATGTATATGTATATGTATATGTATATGTATATGTATATGTATATGTATATGTATATGTATATGTATATGTATATGTATATGTATCTGTATCTGTATCTGTATATGTATATGTATATGTATATGTATACGTATATGTATACGTATACGTATATGTATATGTATATGTATATGTATACGTATATGTATACGTATACGTATATGTATATGTATATGTATATGTATACGTATATGTATACGTATACGTATATGTATATGTATATGTATATGTATACGTATATGTATACGTATACGTATATGTATATGTATATGTATATGTATACGTATATGTATACGTATACGTATATGTATATGTATATGTATATGTATACGTATATGTATACGTATACGTATATGTATATGTATATGTATATGTATACGTATATGTATACGTATACGTATATGTATATGTATATGTATATGTATACGTATATGTATACGTATACGTATATGTATATGTATATGTATATGTATACGTATATGTATACGTATACGTATATGTATATGTATATGTATATGTATACGTATATGTATACGTATACGTATATGTATATGTATATGTATATGTATACGTATATGTATACGTATACGTATATGTATATGTATATGTATATGTATACGTATATGTATACGTATACGTATATGTATATGTATATGTATATGTATACGTATATGTATACGTATACGTATATGTATATGTATATGTATATGTATACGTATATGTATACGTATACGTATATGTATATGTATATGTATATGTATACGTATATGTATACGTATACGTATATGTATATGTATATGTATATGTATACGTATATGTATACGTATACGTATATGTATATGTATATGTATATGTATACGTATATGTATACGTATACGTATATGTATATGTATATGTATATGTATACGTATATGTATACGTATACGTATATGTATATGTATATGTATATGTATACGTATATGTATACGTATACGTATATGTATATGTATATGTATATGTATACGTATATGTATACGTATACGTATATGTATATGTATATGTATATGTATACGTATATGTATACGTATACGTATATGTATATGTATATGTATATGTATACGTATATGTATACGTATACGTATATGTATATGTATATGTATATGTATACGTATATGTATACGTATACGTATATGTATATGTATATGTATATGTATACGTATATGTATACGTATACGTATATGTATATGTATATGTATATGTATACGTATATGTATACGTATACGTATATGTATATGTATATGTATATGTATACGTATATGTATACGTATACGTATATGTATATGTATATGTATATGTATACGTATATGTATACGTATACGTATATGTATATGTATATGTATATGTATACGTATATGTATACGTATACGTATATGTATATGTATATGTATATGTATACGTATATGTATACGTATACGTATATGTATATGTATATGTATATGTATACGTATATGTATACGTATACGTATATGTATATGTATATGTATATGTATACGTATATGTATACGTATACGTATATGTATATGTATATGTATATGTATACGTATATGTATACGTATACGTATATGTATATGTATATGTATATGTATACGTATATGTATACGTATACGTATATGTATATGTATATGTATATGTATACGTATATGTATACGTATACGTATATGTATATGTATATGTATATGTATACGTATATGTATACGTATACGTATATGTATATGTATATGTATATGTATACGTATATGTATACGTATACGTATATGTATATGTATATGTATATGTATACGTATATGTATACGTATACGTATATGTATATGTATATGTATATGTATACGTATATGTATACGTATACGTATATGTATATGTATATGTATATGTATACGTATATGTATACGTATACGTATATGTATATGTATATGTATATGTATACGTATATGTATACGTATACGTATATGTATATGTATATGTATATGTATACGTATATGTATACGTATACGTATATGTATATGTATATGTATATGTATACGTATATGTATACGTATACGTATATGTATATGTATATGTATATGTATACGTATATGTATACGTATACGTATATGTATATGTATATGTATATGTATACGTATATGTATACGTATACGTATATGTATATGTATATGTATATGTATACGTATATGTATACGTATACGTATATGTATATGTATATGTATATGTATACGTATATGTATACGTATACGTATATGTATATGTATATGTATATGTATACGTATATGTATACGTATACGTATATGTATATGTATATGTATATGTATACGTATATGTATACGTATACGTATATGTATATGTATATGTATATGTATACGTATATGTATACGTATACGTATATGTATATGTATATGTATATGTATACGTATATGTATACGTATACGTATATGTATATGTATATGTATATGTATACGTATATGTATACGTATACGTATATGTATATGTATATGTATATGTATACGTATATGTATACGTATACGTATATGTATATGTATATGTATATGTATATGTATATGTATATGTATATGTATATGTATATGTATATGTATATGTATATGTCTATGTATATGTATATGTATATGTTTATGTATATGTATATGTATATGCATATGTATATGTATGTGTATGTATATGTATATGTAAATGTATGTGTATATGTATATCCATATGAATATGTATATGTATATGTATATGTGTTGGGGTTTCGGAGCCTGCAATGACAAAGTCACTACGTGCTCTAATGCAGCAAGGGGGTCTTGCTGCTGTCTAGGATCTTTGTGCCCAGCAAGCAAACCTTGTACTCCAATGTGGGGAAGCAGAAGACTTGTTTTGAAACTTTTAATTGAAAAATACTATCAAGTACAAGTATGGTACAAGGAAACAGCAGCAAAATACAGCTCAGCTGAATGCTCTGACACAACCTGCCCTATCCGAAGGCGGAACGCCTTGCTAGGACGTCAAGGCTATCGTTGCAAGGGTCTTGGCATGGTCACCATACTTTCAGGTGAAATGGCCTCCAGGTTGTCAGGGCAGCCTCCTCTGCATGATGGCAGCCACTGCCAAACTCCCTGGGTTGTCAGAGGTCTTGTGACCCTCCTACCCAAGCTCGCAGAGTGCTGCCAGGCTTACTGGGTTGATAGAGGGGAACTCCAACAGAGTCCTTCCAGACTCAATCAGCATTACACAAGCAGAGCTGACGTCAGATACTAACTCTGGGCTCAACGCCTAGACACAGCTCCTGGCTCAGAGATGAGGAACGTCCAGAGAGGCAGCCGTAGCGAGGCTGCCCACCATTCTTGGGCGTAATCTGGCCACCTCTTCTAGGTAGTCAGACCTTCAGGTAGTCAAGGGCATGCATCAAACCAAGCTGGCAGAAGGGTGTCAGGCTGACGTGGGTCTTCAGGTGAGAGAGCGTCTACAGAGTCTTGGTTTGAGGCGTTGTCTGGCAAAGGAGGACTGCTGGTGCAACTGCTAAGTAGTTTTATGGAGTTGTTGTGGTTTCTGTTGGAGTTACTGATCTGATTGTAATTAGTCTACTTTTATACTTGGATCTTGGCAAGTTGACCAGCTACTATGTGAGTAGAGAAACTTCCTGCTGCAAGGTCGTAGCTTCCTCCTCAAGGAATCTTCCTGGTCCAAGGCACGCAGCTTCCTCCTCAAGGAAGCTTCCTGAATGCTGACAACATGGCCGTGGTACCAGCTGCTGAGTCGTGCATGTTGCCGCTGACGCAGGGTGGTCCCCACACTTGGCTCTACATGCAGCTGTTGAGTCGTGGAGGTAGTAGCTGATGCAGCTAATGAGTCGTGCATGTGATAATTGATGCAATGCTAAGTCGTGCATGAACCACCTGATGCAGAGTGGTCCCTACTCCAGAGCCCTGCTTGCATGTGCTGCTGCAAGTGATCCCAGGTGTCGAGTCAGGTGTACCCTCACCTTGACTGGTCTGGGAAAAGTACCCTGCAGAGCTTGCTTGCACTGCGCAACTGTTGACCAAGCTGGGTCAACAGCCATGCACAGCCCTGCTGTGCATGCAACAATCAAACATCCAAGCTCCTTTCCCCCCCTTGGACCTGGATGCCAGACTTAAACCGGAGTTTACGGCACAACTTTTGGATGGGCAGGGTGAGAGATACAAGATTTAGAAACTTTGTTTTTGCAAACATGGTGTATTAGTTTTGTCTAAATACTGCAGAATACCAGAATTGTGTGCATCTGAGGCATAACTGGTGTATTTGTTATGTTCAACTCAAACAAAATGGCGAGCTATTGAAGATCTGACAGCTGGTGTATTTGGTTTCAAGCAATTTTCAACACCTCTGTCTGTCATAGACAAAACAGTCTATCGAGGACCGAATGATTAAAAAGGGCTATGCGATTTGTAACCATGAATGAGACAGCCTATTCTGTTTACTATGCGCTTCTTGCTACCTCTTGTGTATACCAAGGAGTGAATATGCATGTCGGAAATTCTATGGATACTAACATACTTGTTTCGTTCCTGAGAAAACCTGGTGCGAAGTGTGAGCGGTACATTGTTTTGTGCATAGTTAGGCTTTGCGGTTGCGACAACAAAGGGCTATGAATTCCATAACCGTGAATGAGACAGCCTACTCTCATTGTTATGCACTGATTACCGCGTTTTGGGCGTACCAAGGAGTGCGTGTGCGTGTCAGAGTTTCTACTGATACCGACATACTCATTTTGTTCCTAAGAAAATCCGTTGCCAGGCGTGAGCGGTACACTGTTCTGTGCGTAGTTTGGCTTTGCGGTTGTGAAAACAAAGGGGCATGCACTTCGTAACTTTGTACAAAACAGGCTTGTACATATCTGACATGCTCCTTTCTACCTTTCGGGCGTGCCGAGGTGCAGGCATGACTTTCCATTTGTACCGGACGACACGGACTTACGCGTTTTATCCTGACTAAAACTTCCGGCCAATGTGTGACAGCTTTTTGCAATAGATGAAAGCGGCATAGCTATTACGTTCATTCATACTTACGTGACTCAGTCGAGCGAATAGGTGGGATGGGTTTTGAAACCATGTACAACACAGACTGCTCTCTTTGTTATGCGCGCTTTTCCGCTTTTCGGTTTAGAACAATACAAGTCAACCTGTTTTGACAAGTACGACAAGACCCGTTCCCTTGCTTTGGCATCACAAAATGAGGAACCTGTAGCGACCTCATCCCATGGACAAATAAAGCACATATTGCAGCATTTTGTCTGATTTTCACTGCTGTGCATAGAGAATCACTAGATGATTGCTGTAAGGGGCATCTCTCCATACACAACTGTGAGGAGTTAGTGTTGACGCTGGTGGCGTCAGTGTTGACACTGGTGGCAGTGCCACCTGCATGTCCCTGTTGTTGCCTTGGCTGTCTCCCGTCATGAACATGGCGTGCGGACGCACGCCACCAGCATTACGTCGCAACCTCCTAGTACCCTGACGTTGCCCCAACTTCAACCATTCAAGAACCGTACGTGGCATGGTCTTGTGGGTGGGTGGGAGGGTGGCCTGTTGGGTGGGAGGGAAAATTGGAGGGTGGGCTGACTCACTTTGTGTGCTGATTCACTTTGTGGGCTGATTCTCTTTCAGGCACAACAAATGGGTGGTTTATGCGCCCAAGTGGGACGGTTTTGGGTGGAAACAACCCTAGGAACACTTCTAATTGGCCACGTATGTACGCTTGCAGTATGGCGTCTGACTCCACGGTGCATAGGCGGATGGACGGGCCAGCTCCACCCAATGACCGTGCGCCTGACCCAGATTATGCTTGTGGCCGTGGGTCTGCCGAACCTACACAGTCTCCTAGTTCTGTAGCACCTGCTGCTACGGGTTCACCTGCTGCTAGCGGCACTCCAAATGGCCGCAGTACATACTCAATGCTTTATGCTCTTGCAGCTGCTCTTGCTAATGCTTTGGGTTCTGCACCACCTCAGGCGATGCTCGTGACCTGGATACTACGGCGTCCTCTCCTCCGCGTGTTCTAGTGACCCCCACTCCTCATGCTCGCGATTGTAACCCTGCGCATGCTACTTTAAATGATGTTTCCTGTGGTTTGAATGCCTCCACTAGTCTTGTGCCCGCACGTGCAAGTGACGCCCGGCAATTTTTTCTTGCAGCCGCACCTTGTACCCGTGTTTCTCCTCACCGTGGTAACATCGTTCCTCCATGGTTGCGTCATGCATCTCGTACGTATCAAGCCGTGGGGTTTGCTGAGAGGGCTATGGTTTCTGTTGCTGCCTTTGCTGCACCCATGACTTCTGTTGCAATTGCTTCTGTACCTGGCTCTCACACCCCTGTCGCTCATGCTGCTCCACCCTTGGAATGGCCTTTCCCTCCCACCTGTGCCATCAATACTGCTCCAGCCCCATGTGCTAGTGCTGCTCCAGTCCCTTGCGGGGATGCTGCTACGTCTCCTTCCGCCCATGCTGCTCCGACTCAGCCTGCTCATGGTCCTCCAGCCACTGTTGCTCATGCTGCTTTGGATACTCCTACTAGTGGCGCACAGGCTGTCATCCTCGCCCTTGCTCCTGCTCCAGCACCCTCTGCTCATCCGTCCTATAGTGAAGCCCATGCGCATGCTGCTACTATTTTTGTGTCTGCTTTTTTTGCTCCTGTTGCTGTCCATGCTAATGCTCGTATTGCCGATGCTGCTACGTCTGCTTGTCCTTTAGCTGTTCAGCCTTCCGTTGTTGATGTTGTATCTGCTGCTGCTTCCTCTAGGCGACCCAAGAGGAATTCTGTCAGGAAGAGGGGGTGGGTGTCTAAGGAGTACAACCTCTACCCTGTTGGACATCCTATTCCACTCCCCGAACATGCGATTCAAGACCGTGATTGATAATGACATCGATGTTGAAGAAGTGTATGTCAGGCTTTGTATTTTTGCCGAGGATCTGACTCACGTAGACTCTGAAAATGATGAGAGCTGATCAATTTCCACGACTACAATTGTCTTTTGAAATGAGAACGCTTATTTGCTTTATGTGCCCCCTATGATGTGTGAATTTTGAATGATCTTGTCCACTTTGTTATTTGTGGCCAGTCATCTTTTAGATTCTTCCCTTGTGCAAGACTATTAAAACATGGTAACATAATGTTGTACAGGTGTGGTGGACAACAGAACAGATCATGCTTCTAAGGAAGACCAGGGCT
The DNA here is from genome assembly GCA_023375785.1 of Penium margaritaceum. Lineage (NCBI taxonomy): Eukaryota > Viridiplantae > Streptophyta > Zygnematophyceae > Desmidiales > Peniaceae > Penium > Penium margaritaceum. The sequence goes on from SZWC01003433.1 coordinate 147,481, forward strand.
CTGGTCTTGCTCCTGGTCCTAGTACGTCTCCAGTCAGGTGCAGCCGCCTTATTAGCTGGTGGCTTGAAGAAAGTTATGATGAGGATGAGGAGGACCCTGCAGAAATACTACAGGAGAATGAGGTTAGGCTCAAGAGGATTGGAGCTCGTCCAAAGCAACGACATAAAAAACGATACAAGTATGTGTATGTGGTCATGAACAGAAAGTGGACATGCTGGACATATGTGCATAGGGACCAAAGCAAACAAGATGCCAAAATCAAGTGGGTTAGGAATAGGGATGGTGATGACATTGTTTTTGAAAAGAAGTATCCTGATGATTGAAATTGTTCCACTCTAGTCATAAAATTCAATGCATGTCCTATGTTTGATGTTCGGGTAAAACAGATGCCGCGTCCACCACGAGTGAGGAGGCGTTTGCCTGCTGGTGAACGCTAAAGCCGTCAATGATGCTCAACGGTGCGTCCAAGACCTCTTGAGGTTCACACTGATCCTGTGTGATTGCGAGTGGATCTAGTACTTCTTTGACAACACAAAGATGAGTTGAACACGTTGTGCCACATTTGCAAGCATACAGGCAGGCGAATGAAGCCGAAAGTTCTTGTTGCACTGCTTGACTCGAATCCTCCTTTGTTTCCTCCCCAAATGTGGAAGAAGGGACATTGCACCTGTGATACACCTGAAGTGTCTTAGCGAGTCAGCAATGGTGGTATTTGGATCTATCCAAGGAAAGAGTGTGGAGGTCGTTCTTCTACAGTTTCAAGAAAAGGAGATGGTCCTTCACGGTTTGCCAGCGCAGTAGGTCATCGCAGATTCCATTGCCAAAGGTGATGCAATGAATATCCTCGTTCCGCTGCACATTCGGTTGTATTTTTTTGTAAGGTCAATGGATCAAGATGATTACTCTTACCGTTTTCTGTTCATATGTGTGGTCCTCCATTTGAAGGTGTCCGAATTCAAAGATCTGTTCATCTAAATGAAACCACAAGAATGTGGAAGCAATACCCTGAGAAGAACATCTGTCCTCATTGCACGCCGAACGTGGGCGGGCCATTTCAGTGTTGCAAATGTGTCCCTACCATGCCAGTCACTGATCCCATGGACCCACAGTTGTCACCAGAGTTGCCACCTCCTCTGCCTGCAGACATTAAAATGATTCATGCCTGGGCCCGTGCTTTCATTGATTTGAACACTATACCCCCGGTATCTCCAGATCATGCAGGTCCAAGAAGAGGAGTAGCAGCTGGAGAAGCTCCAGTAGTAGCAGCATCAGCAGCAGTAGGCTCAGCCGCAGCAGCAGCAGCAGCAGCAGCAGCAGGAGCCACAACAGTAGCAGCAGCAGCAAGTGCAGCAGCACGCTCTGCTGTAGCACCAGTAGCAACAGCAACAGGCTCATCTGCAACTGCAGCAGCAGCAAAAACGGACAACCCCAGCCGTAGCAGCAGGAGCAGCAGCAGCAGCAACAGTGGCAGCAGCGTGAGCAGGAGGCGCGGGAGGAATTTCAGGACGTGATGAGGGATCCGGAGTTCAAGGTGGCAGTGGCCAATGTGGCATTCAAGGGGCTGATGGACATGATGATCTCCAATGTGCATAAATAAATGTTGAAACAAGATTGTCACAGCATCAAAGTGTCCCTCCCAGAAGACGGGCCTTTGTTGGCTTTGATCTACCAAGAGATTCTTTGCAGGTACTTCTGATGGTAAGTGAGAACGGCAGGTGTAAACAATGACTAATGTGCTCAGTTGTGCGTCATTGCAAATTGAATGTAATGGGATGTTTTATCTTCGCAGAGACAGCCTGGACCTCAACCAACAATGTTTCTTGGCAAGCAACAATACTTCTTTGAGGAGACACACCTGAAGTTAAGACGAAGGGTGGCCAAGTATTCACTAGCAGAAGTCCTTGAGGATGACCCACTTCAGTGTTTCAAGAAGCAGTTGGAGGATTTCCATGCTACGGATTTTGTTACAAGGATCTCCCCCTCTGTGGCCGTGTTACTGGAATTTGATCATGATAGGAAGACTGTTGATTCCATCATTTCCAGTGCCGAGTCCGCCTGGGCAGTATGGAACTCCAATTCATTGTTGGCTGGAATGGGCAGGTGGTGCTGCATGTACCTGGACGTATGCAACTTCAGGGGAAACGTGTGTTCATATGCAGTGGGCTGAGACAGAGTTGACAAGACCTTGAACACTGTTGGCACTCAAGGCTCTGCCTGCATATCCTGTTTGTGTGTCTCAGAACAATAATCCATGTCTTTTTATCTTGGACACCTCTTTGTCCCGCCCCGGATCCCGAGTGTTGGGCTGAGCATTGATGGAAGGAGATGTTTGAGGTGAATTTTGCTGTACTTGTGACATGGGTGTTGGGAAATGTGTGAAGCACTTACGGATTTTGCGAAGGGAGTTTCCTGGGGCATTGACATGGTTTGCACCTGAGGACAAGGAGTCGCACAGGAATCGGGTTGTTGAAAAGACTGCAGATGTCCATACTCTTGTTTGCAGTGAGTCTTGTGACATTGCTTGTGTCACAGCAGGACATGGAGCCAAAGAGCGGCTCGTGTGTCAGTGGCCAAAAGTGAAACCTTTCCAACAGATTGACGTGCATCAAAGTCTGCATCCATCACGCACAGTGGGAGTGACTGACGTTCATGCCGAGGCTGTGCACGCTTTTGCCAAAGGTTTATAACTTTTAAGTTGCTTTTCAAAGCGACTTAAAAATTATAATCACGCACAGTGGGAGCGACTGACATTCATGCTGAGGATGTGCACGCTTTTACCAAAGGTTTCCAGCTGCAGGCGCCAACGTCCATTGATCCGCGTTGCCCATGTGGCAACTTGTGGAAGAGGATGAGCATTACTTCCTTTGGCATTCTTTTTGTGCCACATTTTTTGTTGGTGATTTTTCTTTACGTTCTTTCTTTACACCATGCAGTCCTTGAGAAGCATCAACCTCTACAATGTGAACCACCAAACAGAAGCTGTAAGTGGTCGCAAATATGTTGATGTTGTAGATGTACTATCTTGTATGCTAGATTGGACTATGCATTCTACGTGTTGTATGGTGCACATTCAAGTGAGATTTTACCGATTGCCATCATGCGGTTGCACAATCTTCCCCAATGGCACAGAGGAGGGCATCTTCATATACTCTGCTTTGACAGCTCTCACACATGCAGTAATGCTTTGGGTTTTAGCACTTTCTTGCAGTGGAACATCTCTTGCTGCAACGCATGGGGCATTCACCTTCTATGCTGATGCTACAATGCCCCTGAATTTTGCACGTAGAACAACCCTTGCAGAAGCAATGCAAACATATGTTTGCTTGATCAAGGTGGAAGGGTTGGGGACATGTTGTTCTCGTTATGGGAAGTTCCGTGAAAAACTGGTTTGTGATGGAACAGTGCTGATGAACAGGTATAGTGACACTGCGGATGGATTTCTGTACAATCAACCTCTGGTGTCAGCATCTCTGTCTCGGAAGCGCATTCCCAAGCGCATGGTGACAAACATGCATGCCGGGATCATCCTTGGTCATTTAGGCATGCCACGACGGGAACGCTATGTGGTGGTCCAAAGTGACTATGGTATTCTCATGAGCGAGTTGACATCATGTGGTGCGGATGATGCAGCAACAATCATCGACTTGTCAAAGATCACAATGGAGGGGGAATTTGTGGTAAGTAGCGATGTCTTATTGCCTATTTTGTTTTTGAGTTCCAAATAGTTCTAACGCATGCCATTGTTTTTCCGGAACACTGTGCGACAAAGGTACAAGTATTTCATTTATTCGTTGGGTGCATGGGGCACTGACTTTTGCCTCACCCACTCCGAGGGGATGACATGACCATACAGCTGTGGAATTTGTTGAGAGACCACATGCCCATTGTAGCTCGTGTGCTGGCACATGGGCCCCATTATGATCAACCGACTGGTGATGTCGCCAGAAGGTTGGCGCAATGCGTGGAGCTTATTTCCTGATGCCTTGGTGAAACTTCTGACTCGACTGGTCCAAAGCTACGAAAAAAATTTCAACGTAAGTGACTCATTTATGTCATATCTTTGTCACTTGTGGAATCGCGTTAGCTCTGGTGATATCTTCTAAGGAGTGAAAGTTGCTTTTCCTTGGCAGGGAGAACCAAGAACTGGGGTTCCAGGACCTGAGGTGAAACCATTGACCACAAGTTACCCATTTTGGCCAACCCAACTACTCTGTCCTCTGTACATGGATCTTGAACGTTCGGATGGGAAACATTTGCACGCCAAAGATGATACAAAATGTGGTGCTGAGAAGTCCTTTTGAACAAATCAACAACAGGAATCTTTGCTGTTGCGTGTCCTCAGCTCACGTTTTAAGGTTTTCATGTGATGCACCATAATGAGTCACCAAACGACATCTTCACAACACTGCTGACAAAGTTTCCATTGAACCAGCGACCAAAGTTTGTCTTTTACGACAATGCGTGCAAGCTGTACTCTTGTGGCTTAGCAAGAGATCCTGAGCTCATCGTAAGAACAGGACTTCTTTGTGACCGGTTCCATTATGGTCACACTCAGTCTGTTAAGCACACTTGCTCCTTGGATTTAAATCCTCACATCTACTCTTGCCTGGAAGGTAATTGAATTTTTTAATTGTAATTCTTGCAGTATTGTAGTCTACAAACAACTTCTAACACATGGGCGTTTTGTGAAATGCAGCTGTCGACATTTCAGCCAACAAGAAAGTGAACAGGTTCATCCGGCAGTTCACCATCCATGTTTTCAGGTATTCAATCCCCAACCTCATGGAAATGTGTCGGCTTGTTTTTGCTTACCGGAACTACCGGAAGAACAAGAATGAGATGTATGAGTTTGACACTGATGAGCAGGTGCATGAATTAATTCTGGAATGCAGTGTGGATGAGACGAATGATGATGATGAAAACTTTTAGTGTTGACAAAGCAAGTCCTACGTCATCATTCAATTTATTGTATTTCATCTTCCACCTCTTTCCTTCATGATAGTGATGCATGTTTTCCTGTTCTATTGTGTGAAATTCTGTGGCATCTGTTCACCCGTTTCAATCTCTCTCTCTCTCTCTCTCTCTCTCTCTCCCTCTCTCT
>SZWC01003433.1:158799-171350 GCA_023375785.1 Penium margaritaceum
TTGGATGGCAGGATCCGCACCAGCTAGAGGCGAGTGAAGGGCGGAGTGTTCTTGATATTGTGCGAAAGATGATAAGGTATTGGCACTCACCCGCTCTAGGTTAGAGACCAAATTTTGAAGTAGGGATGCAAGGACGTGGAGCCTCCAGCGACCACCTCCACAAAGTTGTGTCCTGAACTAAGGATGGCATCCGTGCGGCCTCTACATCTAATCATTGCTCAAAGAAAAATAAACCCCTACACGAACAAAGAATGAGGCGTAAAGAGGCACCTGATGGAGATTGCAGGTGCATGACGACTGTATAGCCATGTCGCTGTCAACTGTTGTGCATATGCACCTTTTGTGCATGAACAAAATCAGTAACGCTGTTTCGTTTGAACATTATGGGTATCAACCGATCTCTACCTTCAAGAACAAAATGGGTATGCTCACTGTGTTTAGCACAAGAAGAGTCAATAGATATCGCTCTGGTGCAGCAAGAGGCGACACTACATGCAGCGGTTGCCGTTTAATGATCGAAAACAAACATGATTAAGAAATTTTGTCTCAACACTGGTCTACATTTTCAATACACTATCGGATAAGGTGTATGGGATATTTTTGAAGGTTTGCCATGGCAACCTTGAAAGTTTGCCGCAAACATCATCGTGCATCTTTTCACACGTTATTCAACGTGATGGCTGTAACTGCATGCGCATGTGAGATAGCAACACTTTCTGCTTTGCACAGAAAAGGCTCCATAGAATTGGCTTGGTCAATGTACTTGAACAGAGTGGGATACCACTTTCGTCGCGACAATGCTGGTTTCTGGTGCGTCATTGCACACGTAGTGGAGCATTGGTGTGGTTGTTCATTGCATGTTGAATTGTAGGGATTCTCCTTCATGAATCTCAATGGAACGACAACATTGTGCTCGACGCTAGAAACACAAATAAATGTTGAAGAGGACTTCAGATTGAGGAGTTTCATCTGTGTAAACTGAGGGTTTGTGATTTTTTTTTGCTTTAGTCAGGCGGGGATGTCGTGGTGGGATGTTCCATTTGACGTCTAATGTGTATACTAGATGATCCCACTGTCCGACGTGTTACAAACATGGAAATGGAAGTTGGCAGGGCTGACGCGTCAGTGATGGTTCTTGAAACACAAGATCGGGATCCCCCTTCCAGACGTCGGAAGAATGTCCATCTCTACGGTGAACAAAACAGATATACATGGTTCCTCTACGCAACGGACTCCTAGTGTCTAAACAATGAGAGACTCCCCCTTTTGTCTTCTGAAGAGAAATAATTGCTGTGGTTTCTGAAAATTACAAGGCTATTGTTTGTGTGTTCGCATTTGACATGCTTATTTTGCAAAGCAGAGTCCTTCATTCCTCACAGAAAACGAAAGTGGGATCACGACATTGCTTTCTTAATGAGAAGAATGATAGATCGGGCACTATTATGACCAATATTCTGGTTTGCGCGTAAAAGATGGGTTTGCGCTTCAGAGCCTTTTCACACATGCTCAAGAAAACTAACATCCTTTAGCTTTTCTCGAAAGACTGTTGTGGTGTTCCAACAATAACAGACTCCCCATCCCCCTCGTCGAAACAATACCAATCTCTCCGGGGTGTTCATGATGGGTTGTATTCATTTGAAATCAGGGTGGTAAACACCTGTATTGTTACGTACATATTTTGTTGGACACCAGTTTCGTAACAAACCTGTTTCAGTAGACATCATTTTTGTTGCACTCCACTATCGTTAGAGACATGTTTTGTTATGAACCAAAACCACTGACACATCTTTGTTGTTGCACAACTGTAGAGTCCTTCGTTCCTGTTTCGTTTGTTACATGTTTTGTTATACACCTGTTTTGTAAATCACCGATTCATTAAGGAATCTTGGGTACGAGTTTTTTTAGTCATCAGTTTCGTTGAATACCTGTATTGTTACCTACCTTTCTTGCTCAAAACCAGTTTTTTTAGACACCTGTTTCGGTACACACCTTGAATGCTCATGGCTACAGCCGTCGCAGACGACATGGTTCTTAGCGCACAAAAGCAGAGTCCTTTCATAACTCGAGACGAAGATGGCATCCACGTGTTGTTTCATAAAAAATACATCTGTTTCTGGAGCCGTATGTTTGTGGTTTGATGAGCGTGTCCCATGGTTTGTGACACATTCTAACAATTGGCTGCAATTATGACTGTGGCCGTATAACCACCTAAGATTTTGACCATACAGAGCTGATGCACACATTTTCTTTGTACCGAGGAGACACCTTTCATGAGACGTTCAAACACCGCTTGTTTGGCTCTCGAGCAATGGGCACTTGCATGTTCAGCCTATGAATGCTTCAGTATGCTTCATGTTTGCCCTCATATCTGACAAGTCGTAGAGGAGGATGCTCTTTGTGCGCACAAAGACACAGGGTTTGCATGAACCGACACAGACACTTGCTTTCTGTTCCGATGAGAGTGATGTCTTTGTGGACATGAAAGTGGCATTCTTTGATGCAATTGTTTGACAAAACCGATAGACCCCGGTGGTTTGAGTGTTAAACCACGTCAGCGGTTGTACCTTGCACCTTGAAGGTTGCGGTAGGCGGCCATATTCATGTTCCCACTTTATCCTGTCTACTTTCCATTGTAACATGCTCTTTGCCCGCACGAAGCCCGGCTTAAAAATTTTTAGTTGAAATGTCCTCAATCGCTAACTTCCAACTGACTTCATACGCGGTTGCACGTCACCAAACACAGGCATCTTTGACAGCACCTGAAGCTGCCGTTATGATCATCCCATTACTTCCAGATAGGCTCCAAAATGTTGTTCAAGGGTTGACCTCTCAAACATACAGATGGCGACATCAAAGCAGTCTTGGTCATCAGAGGTCTACATCAAGGTTACTCCCTCATGTCTCCTGAACAGAAGTTGCAGACTGATCCAGCCTCACAGGATGATTGCCTCGTGGTCACACACATTCAGCGTGTCTCCCTTCCCGAAAAAAAAACGGCCAGATCGTTCTGCAAGAGCATCTCAATCTACCTTTCCACAATCCTCCAAATATTTACCAGCCTTAGACAGCTGGCCTTCACTTCTCCTTCTCTTCGTTTTCATTGGCCAAAGCGCTGGCCATCTGGAAACCTGGCCGTTGTCTTAGGTAGGTACGAAACTGGAATAAGACAACAGGGGCCGCTGGCAGAATCGCGGCCGGTCACTGAGATCATCGGGCCTGTTTTTCCTTCTTCCATTGGTATTTCAGCCTGTTTTGCATAGCCTTCACAAGAAAAACTGCCCACCCATTGTCCGTTAGGGCGACAACTTCATTTTGTACTATGTATGTCGATTTCTGTAACCAGCCACATGCATCACTTTCATTGGTTTTAACTTGGTTGCATCGCGCAGGTAACTTGGAACAGGTCTATGTAGAGGTTGCCAAACGGTTTTGTGGGTCATGCGGAGAGCAGGAGGATTTGGCATTTCTTGCACCTGCTCATGTTTTGTTCCTCGTGTGGCCTTGGAGCTGGATGCCTCAGCAAGGGCCATCATCTACCCATCAAAAACACTGCAAGACTTCCTCAGCATGATACATATGGTCTCACTCCATCTGCTCTCTCTCGCCATCCGGCAATTCTGGCCGTAAATTTTGGATCAAAAAGGCTTGAGTTAACTCACCCACAAGTGATTGTGGATGGTTGAGGGAAAAAGCATGCCACTCGGGTGGAGGATAGCATTCTTGTTACGTTGAAGAAATGATACTCCTCCATTTTTGTTCCAACTTAGTTTGCTGTAAAACATTTAGTGAGAATGTTCATATCCCTTCAATCCAGTTTATGCAAGTAGCTCAGTCAAGTGTTTTTTAGGGCTTCATTGGTTGATTGATAGTGTCTGGTTAAGGTAGTTTGACGGTCTCGACTGCTTTGCTTTCTAGCATAGCAGATAACAATGGGCAAGGGCAATGGGAAGAAAATGCAATTCTAGCAGGATTTTGAGAGGGCATGCGAAGTTTTCAAAAATTGGGTGGGTCATTCAAAAAGATCAACTCCCTTACAGGGCATGCCAAAATTTCAACATTTTTTGGGGCACAAAATTATGTCAAATTCTAGTGGGGCACACAAAAAATTCAACATTTTGGAGGGGTACAGAAGAAGAAAAAGAAACTTTATGATTCTCGTTTGGTAGGGCACACAGTAATGTTGTAACAGAAGATTTTTTATTGGTGTGTGTGCAAAGTTAAAGGTTCACAATTCAAGATTCTCATTTAAAAAACAAGACATCAAGTGCGAGTTTCCATTATTTGCGTTTTGCTTGAATGTTTCGTCCGCTATGCTCATTTTTTGGGCAAAAGTCACATGTATCCAGTTTTTGGAAGTATGTAGCTGATGTGCCAACTTTGTGTATGATATAATGCAGGTATCAGTCGACGGTGAAAAAAAACACCGGTATCAATGCACTACAAGAAAGCAGTGAGCCCCCAACGTCAAAAAACATCACCCGTCGGGGAATGGAGGGGAAACAAATTGCTCGGTAGACCTAGCACTATTCACTGCAAGTTGAATAGTGATGGAGCGGAACCTACCTATGGAACCGCTGGTTCATTGCCAAACCAGCGTAGAGGCTTGGATGCTGCACCTTGGACTGCCATTGCTCTACGCAATCCTTTGTGTTTCGGGCCAAGGTTTGATGCAAAGTAATGCAATTTTGTGTTCCTTAAGCATGAATGTTGTACGAGCGTTGAGGCAATGTACATGTGTCATTGGATATGTTTCCAACAAGTGAGCAATTGCCATTCGTGTCAACCGTGCAGGTCGCCCTCAATGGTGACAAGTCCATATGCCAACCGCTGCCCCATTGGAGGTTTTGGCATACATGGTGTGACATCGTCAAAAAGGTTGGAAAGCCTGATTGGGGCATGAACCCATGTGAGAAGACAAGCTCAAATGAAAAGCATACTATATCATGAACTACTCCGTCACTAAGAACAATTCAATCCCAAGTCATGGCATCCTTGCACCATACGTTGTTGAAGGCTTGTCCATTGCCGCCACGTGTTGCCGACGATTTGTGCACCATGGACTTGTATGATGTGTGGATTGAGTGGAAAAATATGAAGCGCATGTGGGAATCAAAGGGATAAGGCCCACCTCCTACCTACCCATACAAAATGTGCTTCCTCCTGTGTTTCAAACTACCCCATCGCCGTCTGTGATGGTGCCCACATCATTGGCAGCCATGGGTTCATCCGAACACACTCTGGTATGGTAGGTTGTGAACCACTGCTCACTCGGGACCACCTCCCACCAATCCATTCGACATGTGCCACATGATGTGTGTGAAGCTACCCCATTGTCGTCCAATATGGTGCCCTCCTCACTTACAGCTTTGGCTTCATTGTGAACCCCTCTAGTGTGCCAGACTCCGTATTGTTTGCGTAGCAAAGGAATGGGTAAATCACATGTTAATAATCTGAATTTTATTGCTAAAATACCAGGCACATTGGGAATAATTGTCTCTTAATGAATACTGACGAGCTAGTTGTCTCATGTTTGTTATATCATTGACATATAACTTATGTGCTATGCAAGAAATAGTGACATTCCATAATGAACAATGACGATAAGAAAACATGAAAAGAGCAATTAAATTTCAACCACGTCTTGAATAGGAATGAAAAACATGTACAACCTGGCTCTAGGTTACTAAACTGGACCTGGCTTGCCATTCACAAGCCACTAGTACACACAGGGGTGGAGTGTGTGAATCCATCCAATGATGTCACACATGGGGCATAACTGTCCACGACCACCTGATGCTGTGGGTGGATCGGGGCTCACCAATGTCCCATCCTCAAAGTCTATAGCATCATTGTAGAATATGTCTTTGGGAATGTAGTTCATGGAATGTGCCATGTCACATGGGACTTGAAAGGTGGTGTGATACAACGTTACCATGAAACGTCTCCATTCCTTGTGCACTCTTGATAGCACGTAACAGGTTCCAACACCACATTGGAATGTAGTGACTGTTGGCATTATTGACATGGGTTGAGAGCACTCCATTGCCTTGTGTTGCATATGTTTCAGAGAAACAAGAATGATGTTGTTCCTAGGATTAGTACGCTTTGCTCCTGAGGTGTGCTGGAACATGTGTCACCATGCACTTCCCATTTGTGTACTTATAATTACTGGTTCAGAACATTTCACTATGATTGCACACACTTCAATCCTAAGCCCACTTATCAAGGAAATGTCATGCTCCATGTGCAAAGGATTCTTCAATGAAAAGGGCTTACAAAATGTGCAAAAATTCACATGAGTGATGATAACATGCCGTGACACAGCATTCTAACATACAACCTTTGTTGTTTCTTGTACATAGACTCAACCTCTATACTAGTAATGCCACGAAAACCAAAGATATCATGGCCCAGACTCATCCATGAAGTCATTCTATCAGAGCGATAGAGGGCTTACACCTTGTACTCCTACACGGTGACATTCTGGTGATGTTTAGAAGGGTTGTTTATGACTGAACACAAGTGTATGAAGGCAAAGATGCGGAGATGAAAGACTTGGAATGCGTACACCTACCTCAAATCCCAAGTGAATCCAATAGATTTAATTTATGCCACAAAAATTGTGGTTGTCCTCTTCTCCACCTTCGTCACCCTCTTCCTCAGCATCTATGTGTCCCTTGTCCGATTATCTCACCCAGTATTCTGCATCATCCTATAATCCCTTGTACTCTTCTATGAACCTAGCACCTTTTGCATCATGGTCCTCTTGTGTGAGCAACCCCTCCTCTAGATCTACTGCATATCCAAGGGATTCCTCATTGCCACTATCGAACACCTTGTTGTTGAAGTCATCCTTTGCAACCTCACCAACCTCCTTGTCCGTGGAAGAATCCCTGGGCTCAACTTCGAGGCTGTAGTCATCTTGGTCGGAGTCATCAGTTGCTACCCCTTTTGCTGCCACACGTTGGCTTGCTGTGCAAGTTGTCGCTGGTGGTATCTCTCATCTTGAAGTGTTGTTACTTCATGGTCAATTCTGAGTGTTGCTGCTACCTCGTGTGCACGTGATGCTACGGGGTTGGGGGAATCATCTTTTTGTGTGCCCCTTACGTCCACACTTGGGTTAGATGAAGTTGTGCTTATAGAGTGGTTCACGCTCGAGACGAGCACTCCTGGGCCTCCCCCAGCCTTAGCGCAGTCTTGGTTTCCCCCAAGTGGATGGGGTAGCACGGATATCCTCGATTGCGATGGACTTCATGAGATTGTCATGCGTCATGCTCCAATACCTAAGTGTCTGGGCGATGCCCACTCACGCGGTTGGGTCCTCATCCACCTCCACCATCATGGAAAATGTGTATTGGAAAAGTTGGCCAACTCGCCCCAGCGACCACAGTCACAAGCTGAGCACCAGAGGTCCACATGCTCGCGTATGTTTATTAGACCTTGCACCCTCATAGAGTGCAATCCCTCCATGATGAAATTGTAGTCGGGGGCTACCGCCAAACTATGCAGGAGCCTTGTTGATGCGGTAGCCCAAACATTTCATTGCACTTTACAATCTGCTCTTGCTTTCTAGCCATTAGGCTCTACACAAAGCAGTACACGTAGAAGAAGTAGTAGAATAGGTACAACCCCGTGAGGGACTTGAGGCGGTTGTTCAGGGACTCAGAGGAATTGTTGGTCATGTACCCTCGTGTGGAACACAGCACATGTATGATGTCCCCTTCAGCAAAGGGATGTCAACCTACACATATAGCTCTGGGTTTTGGCAGTTGGCGGCGTGGTCGTTGAGAGCCCTCAGATTTCATACAACTCAGTGGAACTGCTAATGAATCGGGGCCAATGCGCACTTCCATGCCAAAGATGTGGCCTTTTTCTCGTACTTCTCCTACATGTTCTTGCATTGATGATATGCACACTACGTATAAAAAGCACCTGGAAGATGTAACTTTAGATCCTTTGCCAGTCGTGCCTCCCTATCTAACACAATGACTATACCTATAGCGGATGCCGTAGGGTAAGCACGGGCAAGATGCAAGAAGAATCAGGTCCACAACCCATCATTTTCACTTTGGACTAGTGTCCGAGTCATGGGAAACACATGATTGGCTACATAAAAAAACTACACGATCAACATTACTTGATTGTGTCCATTGTTTTGAAGCTTTCCATCCACGCTCAACAAATACATTCATTGGTCCTAGCCAACATGGGTGGCTCCTGGTGCAACAAAATCCCACTTGTAATTTTTTTCAATCTTAGCCATGGTACGAGTGATAGGGTCCACATGTTTGAGCTACATAAACAAAGAAAAATGAATGAGATTTTTTGTCATACATGAGACATTAAAAGACTACACAAACCATAATGTTGAACAACCATTCTCACCTCTTTACTCGGCTGTGACAAGTACCGCCATGACTTGGCCTTGGCACCCTTGAGCTGTGGTTGTACCAGAGACCGGGCGTGATAAAGCGTGTTGTTGGCCACATGTACACCAGTCATTGACTTGATGATTCCTCATGTGGAGTTATGGGATCCTGAGCCATTTGCATAGAAATTCTATGGACAATGTATCTGGTTATCTGAGCTGGACTTTCATGCCCAATTTTGAGTGTGCAACAATGGCCTTCAACAACGTGGGAGAGTTTCATGGCCCCAAGCTTGGAACTTAAAACAGCACGAACATTCAATGTACAGACCCATATTAATGCTTCCACACAGAAGACATCGATGCGTCGAGGTTCATCCGGACCCACGACAGCTTGGAATGATGCGCAACTACATAGTCCCCAATTGCTACCTAATAAGAAACCATGTTCCAAAATTTCCGCTCTTTCAGAAGCTTGTCAGCGTCGGCCTTCCTTTCCTTTATTGTTCCATCAGGGGAGGTGTCTAACCCACTTTGAAAAACAAATGCAAACAAAGAAAAAATGGTGAAAAATGAAAGGAAATTCCCACTCACCAAACATAGCCATGGGAAGGATGACGCCTTGCAGATAATAAACATGGAGATTGGGCGAGGAATCTACAGGAAAAAATAAAAATCACGTACAAAATTCCCAAAGTACCAGAGGAAACACTAGGACAATGGACCCGATGCTTGTCCCATGACAACTATGTATAAGAAGGGGCCTCGATCTGCTATAGGAAGCAAGGCTACATTCAATGTTGTCGCTCATTCTTCACCACATCTTCATCCTAGTGCCTTTCACATTCTTCATACTCATGATGTTGACTCATCTAGAAGAAGAATTATTCTTTGGCTCCGTTTTCAAAGTTGACAATGTCGAGATCTAGGTGGAGGGCGTACAAAATCCAGTATTATACAAACATCATGGAGGGAACCCCAGGGGACAATAGGATGTGGTGGTGGGGCCACGCCCCCATGAACAACAGCATTACCTAGTGATAGAATCGCCTGTTGATGCTGCATAGATGGATGGGAAGCAAGGGAGCGGATAGGATTTTAGTTACGGTGAGTGTGTTCCGTTGGCCAACCTTGGAAACGGGCATATGTGGAATTTTTAGGACCATTATGGTGTGTAGTGGGTGGTGCAGTGGGAGGAAAAATGTGTGGTGTTGCAGGGGGTGTAGCGATTGGGGAAGTTGGTGGTGTAAGGGACTGTGTAGTGGGTGGTGCAATTGGTGGTGTAGGAGGTGCTATAGTCGGTGGTGTAGTTGGAAGTGTAGTGCGTGTAGCAACGGATGGTACAAGCAGCGTTGTAGGTGATTGTGAAATGCATGGTGTAGCCGGTGACACCACGAGCTCGCCAATGGGTTGCCATCGAGAGACATGGGTCATTAAGGACGACCAAGGTTGTGCCCCCTTGGGTTGGAAGGTGTTGACATAGAGGTGGCACCAGTGGCCTACGTGGCTGATTGGCGGGGAGGTAGTACATGTGGCAAGAGGTACTGAGACACCACGGTCAAGCCATCCTAACCGCCGGACAAAGCTTGATTTTGTGTACACGTGGTTGGGCGAGGTGAGAGCTTGGGATTCCACTGCCCTTCATGTGGGATGTGGTCGCCTATTTGGCTAAAGCATGTCATTGACCCATACATCATTTATCATAAGTGATTTGTAGCCAATCCTCGTTGTGGTTGCACGTGCAAGCTGGAATGTATCCGACTACGACCGTGTAATTTGTGCACATGCAGGTTTGACAAATAGCATGAAATCTGCGCATGTAGAAAGTGTTTGTTTTGTCGCCATGTACTCAGGTCTATTGCATGTCAGAGAATGATAAATGATAAGAGAAGAATGGTAGAAGTGGCATGAACTTCATGGTTCAAAAACACACCTACGGTCCCCATTGTTTGAGGGTTGTGAAGACCGTCGAACCAACTCTTTTCGTGAAAAAGTCTGTTCATTTCAAGTCGCATTCATAGACACGCAATCCATGATTGTACAGAATCCGAAAGCCAAATGCTAAATGTGTTTTTGATTTTGATAAATCAACGAATTACCCACAATGCTACACACATAACAGAGGTACTCACAATCGTTCATAACTGAAGTTACTAGGCAGATGGTTGCATTTCTTCCTTGCCACGGGTGGATAGCTGATTTTCTTGCTAATCACGGGCAGATTTTTTATTTTGTTCCAAAGCATGGGTGGATGGTTGTTAATGATTGTGCTTTATGGGTATGCGGGGATCTTCAAGAGACAAATAATGGAAACACACACTTGAGATCCCGTTTTGTCAAACAAGAATCTTCAAGTGTTAGCCATTAAATTCGTATAATAATAATCATATCATTTTGAAAATGAGAGAAAAAATAGAATGGATTTGACAGAAAGTTTTGATGAATTGTATGCTAATGTGGCGCAACCATGAAAAAGTTGACAATTTAGTGTGCATTTCCAAAAAATGACAGACTTTTTCTTTATTTTTTTGTGTTACCCTCCGGAAATATGACATTTATGCATGCCGTACTAGAAAGCTGACAATTATGATGCCGCCAAAAAATCTGATATTTGTGTGTGCTCTGCCAGAAAGATGACAGTTTGAAGTACGCCACCATGATCTTGACATATTTGCGTGCTCTTTTCAAAATGTTGCTAGAATTGCGTTATCTTCGGGCGACTGAGAAGTCGGTGCGCGGCCCTCGTGTCACCCAGTTTCAGTTCATGAATGATGATGTCATCAAAAGGGCGGGCTGGGCTCGCATTTTCACTCACCCCTTCCCACCAGTGGAGACGATGTCAGCGATGCGTCGAAAATTCAGGCAGACCTCTGACGCTGTCAGACCTCAGTCTTTGAGGGGGCTCGTTCTCTGTTCACATACACAACTTCGGAAAGTACTGCGCTGCCATACCTTTCGATTCCTGCGCTTGCACCTCACCCCCGACTCTTTCAAGAATAGCTCCAGGTAGACGCCTGGTCGTTGCACCAAATTCCAAAATTCATCGTAAATATGTGAGCCCAAAGCCGCTGAGGTATGACCCCTTCATTCCATTTAAGGATTGTGTGTTTGACGCGCTCCATTGCCTCAAAGGCTCCGCGGTAGTGGGTCAAGAACGTTAAGTTTTCCCGTTCATGAAAGGAAAAAGACATTTTTGCAAGCCCGATATCCGGCGAACTACCTGCTTGACTTCTATATCTATCTATTATCCCGATTCGCCTACGGCCGGTCGCCTCGTGCGGCTCCAAAAAATGTCGAAAGCGGCCCAAGGTGAAGAAAGACGTTGCTCGAACGGGACCTAGGCGACACAATGGCGAGAGTTGTTAGCGAATCCGGAGGTGCCGGCAGTGCAGCCGTAGTCGAATCCCGACCAACGCTGGTGGGAGGGGTGTGGAGGGGAGGGCGGGGGGGTGGGTGGGGACGGTTTGGGGGGAAGGGGGGGGGTTTGTATGGTGAAGGGGAGGGGGACCAAAGAACAGAAGAAGAATTCGGTCCAACGCCAGCAGCAGCCAGTCTTCGACGGCGATGTTCAGCAGCACCAGATTCGCGGGCAACAGCAATGATTCGGCGACGTGCGCACAGGAGAGTAGGCGACGCTGGCGTCACTGTTGGATCGCGACCGTCCGCAGGAGGCTCTGAGCTGGCAGCTGTACTTGCCACCGGTTGGCGCCTTCCGCGAAACCGCCATCGGATAGTGTCTCCTCACCTGCTGAGAATCACCGCAGCTATCTCGCTGGTGGTGCCACAGCTTGCTGCATCGTACCTGCTTCTACTGGTTGTCACGGTGAGCCCTGCTCTAGATGCTGCTAGCTGAAGTGCCGCTGCTGCTGCTGCTGCTGCTGTTGCTGCAGCGGCTGCAGATTCAGTTGCTGCAACTGCAGCTGTTGTTGACGCTGCTTCTGCTGCTGTTTTTTCTGCTGGTGATCATGAGCCGTGCTCTACGTGCTGCTGAGTAATGTGCGTAAGTGAAGGCGACATGTCCACCGTCACCCACCTAGGACTAGGATTAGGACTAACACTTTACACTTGCACATCTAGGACTAGCACTAGCACTTTGCACCTGGACACTTGGGACCAGACTCCTCCTCCTCCTCGTCCTCCTCCTCCTCCTCCTCCTCATCCTCCTCCTCCTCCTCCTCCTCCT
>SZWC01003434.1:40809-64371 GCA_023375785.1 Penium margaritaceum
CTTCCCAACCCTCCGAACACTTCCGCCACATGCTCAAATCCCCCCATCTGCTCCACCGCTTCTACCAGCTTAGCCTGTCAAACTTCCTCATGCTCTTCCCCGTAATCCTCTTCCTTCAAATCCTCCTGTATGGCCCATGTGACCATCTGCGGCATCACCGTAGGAGGAGAGCCTCCTCCTGGGCTGCCACTTAGGGGCTGTGGCCCTCTCCTCATCTCCTGCTCGAACATTGCCCATGTCTTTGCAGTCACAAGTTCCCCCATTCCTTTCATGCCTTCCCTCAACCTCCCAATGAGCCAACTCACCATCCACCAATCATCCGCATTCATGTGGCTAAGTGCAAAGCGGAGGTCATGCACGAGGTACACGGTCAATGATACATTAGCACGAACTTCCAACTCATGTCTAGCCACATGCTTTAGACGCCACTCTCCCTCTTGTTCATTCAGTACGCTGCTTCCCATATCACCCCGTCCATCTTCTAATGGCTGATGCAAACTGACGTTGGGCGCAAAGAGGCGGGCCTCCATAGCCACTTCTTCCACTGCGGCATGAAAGGCACTGACCTTGTCCATGGACAGAAGGGGTGCACCGCCGAGAACCTGTCCTCGGAGCTCAAGTGCGTGGTGAGGCACTGCCTGCTCTGTGAGTGGGTGGGTCAAGCACATATGGAGGTACCTCATGGCAGGGCTCCTCCGAGGCACCCCTCCCATGACTCCCCTCTTCTTCCTCATCCCCTGACTGTTCCTCACTCTCACCTGCCTCCCCATTATCCTCTTGCATCTCCTCTTCCCACATTGCCCGCCGCCTTGCCCCTCGCTCTTCTTCCCCGTCCGAATCCTCATGCCCATACCCAACCAGTCCCTCTGATTCCTCCTTCAGCAATGCCCATGTCTCAGGTGACACTACTCCACCCATCCCTTCCATCCCGGTCCACAGCTCATACAGACGCTCGTGGTACTGCTCTCCTTCCTCCATGTACAAGAATGCCCTCATCAACCCAAGCGCGTCACACACATCCTGCCCCTTTTCCATCTTCCGTACCTCATGTTGCGCGAGCTTCCACAGCACCGTCACGCTCCCCCACTCGTCCTCGTACTCTGCTGGCACCCCTTTTGCTCCCTCGTCATCCCCCGGCAAAAATGGCTGCACACGCTGGGAGGCTCCAAGCCTCACCCTTGACCCTTGCTGCTGCTGCTGCTTGGCCAAAAAGTAGGTGAGCTCAGCGATGACCGCGATGATGGCCCCCTTGGTGAATGGCCTTGCCCTCGCGTCATCCAACACCTCCTCGTATAGCTGCATGGCAGAGTCCCAGATCTGTTGGCTGCTTGTCAGGTTCCTTCCCTGCAACCAGCATAGTACCCAGCAGTGGGTGCTGTACGCAAATTCCAGGGCCTCCGCCTCAGAGCCTTCCAGCTCGTTTTGATACCCATACACTCGTTCTCTCCTTGACACCTCCATGCCGACTTCCCGCACCGCTCCTCTCTCCTCAAACGGTTCAAACCTCCATAGCCACCTCACGTCCCCTTGGGCACGCGCCCTCCTTCTCACATACTCCTCCCTCATGGCGTTGACCTCATCACCCTCCTCACCTACCATGGCTACGGCCATCATGGCCATCGCCACCGGTTCCCCTCCACTGCCAATCTCGCCCTCCTCTAGTTGGGATCCTAACTCATCCTCCCTTGCCTCTCCTTCTTCCCCACCTGGGATCTCTCCCTCCTCTAGTTCCCCCCGCCTGTTGTCCTTGTCCTCACCACTCCTTTCCGCTGGTATCTCTACCTATACTGCCACTACTTTTGCCGGTGTCTGGGGTTCACTCACCACCTCCTGGTTCACACCCTCTGTCCTTTCCAACACCCCCTCTCCTGCTTCTGACCTTGCCCTCCTTGCCTCAGCTTCTGCGCGAGTCCCCCACCCGCCTGGTGTACTTGGGACCCATACGAGTGCATTGGGCCCCTCGTCCAAGTATGCTGCTCTCACCCCCGGCCTCTAACGCCTTCCTCAAATGGCGGGACGAGGGCAAAGCCGGCGTGGTACAAGAGGGGTGACA
Organism: Penium margaritaceum; assembly: GCA_023375785.1. Classification (NCBI taxonomy): domain Eukaryota; kingdom Viridiplantae; phylum Streptophyta; class Zygnematophyceae; order Desmidiales; family Peniaceae; genus Penium; species Penium margaritaceum. Next base: position 42,863 of record SZWC01003434.1, read on the forward strand.
AGCACAGCTTCTGATGCATCCAAGGTCCTCACCCTTTTGACCACTGCCGTAGGCCCAACCACCATTTCTGCTTCCCCTCCCACTAGACTCACAAGGGCCTCAGTTTGCCCTGCCCCTGCGGCTGCCCCTTCTGCTGCCACTGTTGCCCCCCCAAGCACTGCTTTCCCCCCTATTGCTGCTACTTCCGCATCATCTCCTCTGCTTGCCATGGCGTCTCTCTTGCGGCCAATCGTTGTAGCACGGCGTCTGCAAAAACGGATGGCTCGGGTGAGGTTATGCTCAGCACGTTGGAACAGTGCTGACTGGTAGTACCCCGGGTGCCCTGCCGAAAACACATACAGCTGCTGCAGCTCTGGCTCTTGCTGCTCCTCGATTGTGGGTTCCATATATGTACGTGCCGGATCTTCAGTCTCCACACGCCCCTGCTCCCACTGCTGCACGACGAGTTCCACTTCGTCCACCTTTTCCTGTTGTACCTGTTCAGGCACCCTTACCATTGCCAGCTGCTGCTGCGCTGCTTCCCCATGCTGCTGTGCCACCCGCCATCCCTCTCCCCTGTTTGTGCCACACCTGAGTAGTGTTGCTGACTCCACAAGCGCAAGTGGGGCAGCAACGTGGAATGCCGACACTTGTGGCCGCTGCTCTCCTTGTGTGTGCACCTTTTTTTACACGATGCCGCACTCCAGTGGCACCGCTGCAACCTCCGTGGGTGAGATCCTGAAACACAGCTCCTTGCCGTCCTGATCAATGACTGCCTTAGCCAGGTACAGCCAGTCATTGTCCAGCAGCAGATCGTAACTTATTGCAGCTATCACTGCTACATCCACATCAATGGTGAGAGCACCCACTCGGATAGGTACCCCCTTGATGACGCCCCATGGCTTGAACTCCCCTCCGTTTGACATTTGGAACCTCACATTGCTCGCTTCCACCACATCCAGCAGACCCAAGATCCTCACTACCATCTGAGATAGCGTGGTGGTGCTGGCCCCCGAGGCTACGATGGCCTTGAACTCATGCGGCTCGATCCCCACAGTTGCTAGACACACTGGAAAGATGGACGCTCTGCTCCCCACCGTCATGGATTCCGCGACGGCTACCCTAGTCTCCTTCTCCTTCTCCTCTGCTGCGATGACTTCATCCACTGCTGCAATTACTGCTGCCACCTCTGCTGCCTCCACATCATCCTCATCAGTTGCATTGTCTGCTACTCTCCCTTTCCCTTTCCTCCTCCGCTCTGATTCCTCTCCAAGCTGCTCATCGGGCTGCCCTACTATTGTTGCTACGATTGCTGCTGCCGCAGTTGCTTCTTCCTACTCCTCCTCTGCTCCTCCTATTGCTCCTCCCACCAACAGCCCAACCAACTCCTGCTTGGCTGCGAGACAGTCATGGATGTAGTTCCACATACTCACTTTGACCGGAGTGCTCTTCATCTGCTCCACCAATGACACCCGCGGCATTGATGCTGATCCTCCCTTGTATGCTCCTCGGTCGTGGCGTGCCTGTCGCTCACATAGGGGGTGGCTCGCCCTCGGTTGCACCCTTCCAGCTTGTATGGCCCGCGCCTGCTCCAGTGTAAAAGGCACGTCCCTCGTGCCGGGCTTGGTGGGTAGCTGGTCACGTGGCACTGACGGGTATGAAACAGCAGACACCCCCACGCCTCCCTTCTCATCCTGGCCGCGGGCCTTTGAGGTCAAAGCCCCCGCCTGTCCTTTACATAAAACCGGCTTCAGCTGCTGTGCGGCTCGTGCTGCTGCTGCGGTTGCTGCGGTGGTGGTAGTAGCACCCCCTAGTTGGCCGATAATGCGGGCTGTCGTGGATGGCTCCTTTGCACCCGCGTAGTGTGATGCACTCCCTTGCACAGGCCCAGTGCCCGTAGCAAGTCCTGCAAGGATGCGTGCGGCTGGCGACATGTCTTGTGCCCCTGCATAGTTCACCGTTGGTGCCACTGGCTGTTGCTGCTGCAGGCCCGGGCAATACCGCGCAATGTGTCCCTCCTTGTGACACCGATGGCATACAATCGGTCCCTGTTACCGGTATGGTGGCGGTCCTCCCATCATTGTTGGCCATCCTGGCGGTCCTTGTTGCATAGGCCCTTGCTGCTGCGCTTGTGTGAGCTGTAGTCTCAGCTGCTCTACCTCTGCTGCTAACTTTTGTACGTCCGCCCAGGTCGGCTGCACCTGCTGCTGTACTGGCTGCTGCATCGCCTGCTGCATCGCCTGCTGCATTGGCTGTTGCATCGGCTGCTGCATCAGTTGCTGCATTGGCTATTGCATTGCTGCTATCCCTGACTGGTGTGGTGCGTATGGTGCGGCTTGGACACGGAGCTGTGATGTCCCTGCCTCTGCCTGGTTGCGTGCCCCTCCACCGTGGTATTCGTACCATTCCACGGAGCTCACGCAGGCATCAAGCGTGCGTGGCTGTGTGGGCATGACGGCAGCCCGGGTGGCTTGGTCGAACGCCGCCAGGAAGTGGTCCACCATCTTGGTCTCTGGGTACGTGGGGAGCGTGGCCACCAGGTAACGGATCTGGTCAGCCAGCTCCCTCGCGGTCTGCTCCGGCCTACGTTGCAATTGCTCCAACCGCCGTAGGTTCCGCGCAGTCACCTCCTCCACAGTAGGCCTGAAACACACCAAAAACTTAGCCCAGAAATCTTGAGCATCAGCAAACTGTCCCTGGGATGCCCACTCCCTTGCGGCTCCCCTCAAGTAGTTCTTGATGTATCCCAGCTTCAAATCCTCTCCTACCCCTTGAAAGCTGAGCGCCAAGAGGTTCTGCACCCTCTCAGCCCATATCACTGCAGTCCTTGGATCCCCATTGTAGTTTTCCGGTTGGCCAAGCGACGCCACAAATGGCACCACCATGGCCACCCTCTGTGTGGTCCCTTTCTGTCCCTGCTCTGACCCCTTGCCTTTCTCCCTTGCTAGACTATAGACTGTCTCGCCACTCTCCCTCCTCCCCTCCTCCTCTATAGACAATTGTAATAGCCCCTCAATCAATTCAGTCGCAGTGGTGGAAGAGACAGACTCCCCCTCTCCCTCAGTGGGGACAGTCGATGTGCTCCTGACCAGCCCGCTTCCCAACTCTTCCCCCAATCCTCCTGACTCCCTCTCTCCACTCTGGACCCCTAACACAAGTGACGGACGTCGATAAGGGGAGGGACGGGTCCCCCTCCTTACGCCCCTCCTCTCTACTGGAATCTTTGCCACGGTGATGCAAATCACGGACCACACTCCCCACTATGCCCAACACCAAATGTCACCACGCACCATACTCCAATGGCATGACTTGGATGACGGAACAGGATGGGATGCACACTTCTCCTAGGGCACGCCTACCGGTGCCCCTAGGGTGACTCAACGTTACGACTGTGGGATAGATGAGACAACACCACTCCCCACTGCCGACGGTGGGTCTCACAACTCACACCACAACTCCTCTCCTCACTTTGTCAGGACAAGGAGACTACACTGACGTCACGTTTCACTCACGGTGCACAACAAGGTACTCAACCTCCCGCACAGCACACCCCTCTTCTCCGCCTCCACTCCTCCAGACTTCCACTCCTCCTTGGTATTGTGATGGGTTAAGCTTTGGGCCTTCTTCCACCCGTCCTCCCTCTCTCCCCTTTTTTCGATGGCCCGCTCGTCCTCTTTTGGGGCTCTTTTGAGGCCTCTTCTCTCCTCTCGTCTTTCTCTCTCTTTTCCCCCCTCTCTCTTCTTCTTCTTTCTTTTTTTTTTTTTTTTTNCTCCCCCCTTGCAACCCTAACCCCCACGCAAGACAAGAATGTTCCCTCCAATTTCCAAAACCCCCATCCAAGTGATGAGGCACAAATGCAAGCTATCCCCCACACACAATCGCTCCCCTTCACCCCCTTGTCCTTTCTTCCGCCCTAAATCCTACCCACCAATCACACACGGGTCACAATAAAGCACACACCCACTCACCTAGCTGCGATGACTCCACTTATCTCCTGCACTCACAATCCTGTAAAAAGGAAGACACCAAGGAAGGGTAAGGCAGAGTCAAAATGCACACCTCGAAGGTTCCAAATCCAAGGAGCCAAACCTCAGCCAACTAAAAATCCCCCAGAAACCTCTTTGATACACACCGGGTACCTGAAACAAGAACCACACAGAAACTCTCAATAAACAGCCAACTGGGCACACTTTGGAGCACACAGCGTAGGTTTTGACACGCCTCTTGAAGAGCCTCCGAGCCCGAGGGGCCAAAATTCCGACCGTCTCGAAACTTGAAAAACTCTTCCTTATGCACGCCTAGGACCTGAAACAGACACAACGCATAAGAAATCACTTGAATTAGACAAGCGAGCACACTTGGAGCATACGACGTAGATCCACCACGCGCCTCTCGAAGAGCCTCCGAGTCCGAGGGGCCGAAACCCCGACCGTCTTGAAACCCAAAAAAACCTCTTCCTTATGCACGTCTAGGACCTGAAACAGACACAACGCAAAAGAAATCACTCAAATTGGACAAGTGAGTACACTTGGAGCATACGACATAGATCCACCACGCGCCTCTCGAAGAGCCTCCGAGTCCGAGGGGCCGAAATCCCGACCGTCTGAAAACACAAAAAACTCTTCCTTATGCACGTCTAGGACCTGAAACAGACACAACGCAAAAGAAATCACTCGAATTGGATAAGCGAGCACACTTGGAGCACACGACGTAGATCGTGACGAGACCTTCGTCCACCAAAATCCCACAACTTTTGTGTTTGAAGCTGATTTTTCGAGATTTTCAAGCTATAAATCAAGAACGACACCTATCCTTTACCGTACGTGCACCAAACAACCTGGCTCTGGTACCAAGGGAGCGCTAGCGACCGAAAACACGTACCCAAGAAAAAATTTGCTGGTCGCCCTCACGGTACGTCGTGTCGAGAGTGGCCCGGACCCCACAAACCTCACGAGTGCGCAGCGGAATTGGACTGGCGTGGCGTGCAGGACCCCTAACCCACCCAACACCCCCCAGTAGAAGTGCACGGGTGCTGGACTATGCTACAGACGCACTCGTTTGACCTCACGACGACCCTCAACGCTTGCACAAAACAATTGCGACTAGAGGGACCCGAACCTGGATCTCCTGGTTCTAAAAAGAATATCTACCGACTACTCCTTCAATCCTCAATGACAAAGAGCACTACCCTCCACTAGATTCACTGTAACGGCTAACCTCGCCTAAGGACTAAGCGTGGAGTGGCGAGCCACCCCACGCCCTGGACTGACACACACACACATACACCTCTCGGCAACCGCCCCCACCCTTACTTGACTTGCGATGACTCGTCGGCGTTGCTCCTCACTCTAGACGCACACCTCGACGAAGGATCGTACGACACACCCCCCCCTCACTCACAGCCTTGCCGACCGTCAAGCGCAAGGTTGGCACACCACGATGCGCAGCACCCGGCAATGCGCCACCCGGTCCCCTAACGTAAGCTTGGTCCTTGCGATAAGCGAGCAACGTATCTTGTGACCTCCTAGGCTCCTTGTAGACGACGCCCTCTTGGTATGGCTTGGTCTTCGACGATTGACTTGACGCGTACACCTTGGCAAGATGTCCGGGCCACCGGTTGGGTAACGCCTCCTCACAACCTGGACCAACACAACTCCCCACACCTTCCACCAAACCCACACAACACAAAAGGGCGCTTATCCAAGCAAATTGTACATGCAAGCCTCGGATGGCACAATAGTTGGGCCTCCTTACTCCTAAATGGTCCTAATGCCAAAGGGTATGTTAAAGGAGTGTTTTGGAATCAATCATTGAGGTGAGAGGAGTAGTGTTCCTGGCTAAGGTCGATCACACAAATACACCTCGCCCTCCCATATGCCTCGTCAAACACACATGAACACGGGAAGGTAATCCCCAAGAGCGTGAGAACACTCATTAAGCCGAAGATGGGACAAAAAGCTCTCACAGAGGTGGCGCTTAGGATCAGGCACGCGGCGGCGGCCGATCTCCCTTGCGACCTCCCGCGACGGGCCTTCGGACTCCACAGTTGGCCTCTCCCACACCTGCGAGTATTCCACCGCAGCTTCCAAGCCACTGCCACACAAAAGCATAGGTTTTCACCCCTGGAACACCCGTTTAGCTACGCCCCTCGGCAAAAGCAACGCGCGACTCCGTAGGAATCGGCGTCATGGTCTCTACCACCGTCCAAATCAAACACCGACAAGCACGCTAGACGTGTCTTGTCCCAAGCTTTCCAACGCTACCTTCCGCTTGAAAATTCATCAAGGACTCGCACCGCCACGTGCACTCTACTCTAAGCGCGGCATTCAAGACGTTGCACCCACCCACGCAAGCCAAAAGCCCATCCCACACTGGCTTAAGAAACCCGAACTCACCACCTCGACAGGCCTCGGCGATGCGGCAGTCGACCTCCTCGTCGCTCCGCCCTCGTCCGAGCTCCACCCGCGAGCGTGCGTGGCGCACGGCTCCCGACCTTGGCGACGGCTTCTCGTTCCTCACGGCCTAGTGGTTGCATGTCCCCTCAATCCGAGCTCCCTGGCATTTCCCCGATAAAACGTCGAAGGTGTAAGTTTTGTTTTTTTTTCTTTGGTTTTTAAGATGGTCGAGGAAGAAAATCCCTCCCACCGGGCTCCCTTCCGGAAGCTGCTACCTTGGTGACTTCTTGATCCGCTCAGCTTGGGTCCGATTCGGCGGCGGCGTGTTCGGCGGCCGAGGTTCCATCCTTGATGGGTTTGCCTCAGTCACGTCATTCGGCTTTCGCCGGCCTCTTCACCTCGCGTCACGAGTCATTGGTCATGGGTCCAAGGTCAATGGGGGGAGCCCCCTGACAATGGGGGACTCCGGTGCTCCGGTAACAACTGCCCTCGCTTATATCTCTCCAACACATGCCTCATAGAGAGGTTTGCCGTACCCGTCAGGGCATTGGCTACGTGGGGGTTTAAGTCCTTAGCTGCCAGAGCCGCGCTTGATGTCACGGCAGGACCCGCTGGAAGAAGTCGGCCGTACACTGGAAGCCAGCAACGGATTCCTCCTCCCTTGGGTCCAAATGCAATTTAGCTTGCAGCCAATGCTGCAAAGCTTTATCCCTGCCACCTTGCCCTCCCATTAGGGCCAACACAACCCCCTCAATAGGTGCCTGCCGTCCAGATTGCGACATCTCCCCCGTTAGCAACTGGGAACACGCAAACAATTGCGACTGTCAACGGTCGTCTGCTGTCTCCAGACACCACTGTGTTAGGTGCTCAAAAAACCCGTCCGCGTGTGTTTCCTCACACAGCACGCATTTGTCCTTCCACTCTTCTGGTATCAGCCCTGCGGATGCCGCACGGTGCTCTGACCAAACACCATTGCAGCGGGCTCTAGCAAGCCATGTGATCCCTCTCGTGAGGTGCGGTACCCACATGGCCTGCTTTATGTACGCACGTGTGTCGCAGAACTTGGCCCCTTCATATCTCTTATGGGCCTTTGCCTTCACAAATGGTTCCCTTCCACCATAGGACTCAAGGATCGTGCGTGACGCCTTGGTCCCCCACGGAGGCATAGCCGGTCCAAAAATCTTCATCGTAAGATGTTGGCTCCCTGACAGCCATGTCCACGTTCGGTCCGCAGCGCGTTTCCGTGTAGTCTTGAAGATTGCGCGTACTGCGGTGGCCGCACTCGGCCACTTGCAGAACGCTCTCAGGCGTGCCCTTGTACTTAGGGCCCGAAGGGGGTATAGATCGAGTTCGCGCATGACAGGTCCTGTGGCAAGCCCCGCATTAGAATGACCTGTGCCTACCAACTTCTTCATCGCTCCAAATAGGATGGTTTGAATAGGCTGGAGGAGTTTAGCATTGGTCCCAAAAAGTTCCATACCATAAAGGGCTCTTGACAGGATCATGGCTCGATAGAAGGCCAGTCAAATATGTATGGGAATTGCCTGAGTGCTGAGGAATGCAGCAGACTTAAACATGATTTTCCGAAGCGACTGTTACTTGGTTGTTATGATCCCTTCCAAGCTCAAGTCCCGACGGAAAGGTAAGCCAAGATACATGTAGCTATCTACCTCGCTTACCACTTGTCCCTGCACCCTCATTGTCCCAAGCGCTTGCGGGGGGTGCCACTTGGGCTGCAACCACATCACACCACTCTTGGCGGGGTTTGCCGCCATCTCGTGAAATTCCAGCCAGGTGCTGATTTTATCCAGTTTCTCTTGAAGTACCGGTTCCGAGTGTGCCACCACAGCCAAATCATCCGCAAGGAGGCCTCCTTCGATGCGAATGTCCGCTCCGTCGACCGGAAGACCCAAGGAATCGCTGAAATCAAGAATGTCGTTGATGAAAATATTAAAGAGTATGGGGGAGAGGGGACACCCTTGCCGCACGCCACGTTCCACGGGGAATTTTTTCGAGGCTGCTCCGCCCCACCGGACCTGGATTGAAGACGATAGGTAGAGGTTGCGCATAAAGTGCAAAGCTCGTCCCGTCACGCCTTTTGTTTCCAGTTTGCTGAGGAGGGCCTCGATCGGGACCGAATCATATGCCTTCCTGAGGTCAAGAAAGGCTAAGAATGTGGACTTGTTCTCCGCCCGCCTTCGCTGACAGACTTCGTAGTGTACAACGCGGTGCACTCCTCCCGGCGGCGGAACCCAAATTGCTCATTCCTTATCCATCCCCTTGTCTCCCAGATAGTGGTGAACCTATCCACCAACACTTTCATGAGCACCTTGAGTCCCACCGCCATAAGAGATATACCCCGATGATTATCCACGTTCGTCGCATCGCCCTTCTTGGGGATCGGCACTACTTGAGCCACCTTCCAAGCGCTGGGGATCTGTCCGGTTTCCCATATCCTCTGTAATAGCCGGACAAAGAATTCGCCTGGCTTGGTCAGTTCTCCCTTTCCATCGTCTTCCATCAGACACTTAAAGACTTCGGCCGGTAGCCCGTCCGAGCCGGCTACTTTGCCCGATTGTAATGCGTACACCGCTCCCACGATCTCCCCTGGTCGCAGATCTTCGTTCAATGCTGCCAGGGGAGGGTCTCGGGGGAGGGCACTGAGTCGCTGCTGCCATTATTGCCGGTCTAGACTCGTGCCAGAGGTATCCGCATTTAGCTGCCGGAAGTGTCGTTCCCATCTTCCCAGGGCCTCCGTGTTATCCGCAATGAGTTCGCCCTGCTCGTCCCGAATTAGCGCTGGTTGGTGAGTACCATCATGAGCCCCAGTGGTCCGCTTAAGCCATTGCCAGAAGGCGCCAGGCTCGTCGCTCGCCAGAAAGTCGTCTGCCCCTCGGCGGGTCCACGCTGCAAAGGCTGCCTTTTTTTTTTTTTTTCGTTTTTAAGATGGTCCAGGCAGAAAATCCCTTCCACCGGGCTCCCTTCCGGAAGCTGCTACCTTGGTGACTTCTTGATCCGCTCAGTTTGGGTCCGATTCGGCGGCAGCGTGTTCAGCGACCGAGGTTCCATCCTTGATGGGTTTGCCTGGGTCACGTCATTTGGTTTTCGCCGGCCTCTTCGCCTCACGTCACGAGCCATTGGTCATGGGTCCAAGGTCAATGGGGGGAGCCCCCTGACATGGGGGACTCCGGTGCTCCGGTAACAACTGCCCTCGCTTATATTTCTCCAACACGTGCCTCATAGAGAGGTCTGCCATACCCGTCAGGGCATTGGCTAGGTGGGGGTTTAAGTCCTTAGCTGCCAGAGCCGCGCTTGATGTCGCGGCAGGTCCCGCTGGAAGAAGTCTGCCGTGCACTGGAAGCCAGCGACGGATTCCTCCTCCCTTGGGTCCAAATGCAGTTTAGCTTGCAGCCAATGCTGCGAAGCTTTATCCCTGCCACCTCGCCCTCCCATTAGGGCCAACACGACCGCCTCAATAGGTGCCTGTCGTCCAGATTGCGACATCTCCCCCGTTAGCAACTGGGAATACGCAAAAAGCTGTGACTGCCAACGGTCGTCTGCTGTCTCCAGACACCGTTGTGTTAGGTGCTCAAAAAACCCGTCCGCGTGTGTTTCCTCACACAACACGCATTTATCCTTCCAATCCTCTGGTATCAGCCCTGCACATGCCGCACGGTGCTCAGACCAAACACCATTACAGCGGGCTCTAGCAAGCCATGTGATCCCTCTTGTGACGTGCGGTACCCACATGGCCTGCTTTATGTACGCGCGTGTGTCGCGGAACTTGGCCCCCTCATATCGCTTATGGGCCTTTGCCTTCACAAATGGTTCCCTTCCACCATAGTACTCAAGGATCGTGCGTGACGCCTTGGTTCCCTGCGGAGGCATAGCCGGTCCGAAAACCTTCATCGCAAGATGTTGGCTCCCTGACAGCCACGTCCACGTGCGGTCCGCAGCGCGTTTCCGCGTAGTCTTAAAGATTGCGCGTACTGCAGTGGCCGCACTCGGCCACTTGCACAGCGCTCTTAGGCGTGCCCTCGCACTTAGGGCCCGAAGGGGGTATAGATCGAGTTCGCGCATGACAGGTCCTGCAGCAAGCCCAGCATTAGAATGACCTGTGCCTACCAGCTTCTTCATTGCTCCAAATAGGGTGCTTTGAATAGGCTGGAGGAGTTTAGCATTGGTCCCAAAAAGTTCCATACCGTACAGGGCTCATGATTGGATCATCGCTCGATAGAAGGCCAGTCTGGAAAGGCTGCCTGTGATTCTGCCCGTAGTGTACGGCGCGCCAACCGCCGTGCCTCCACAAATTTTGTCCACGATAAAACTTTGAAGGTCCCGCCGGACATCTTTGCTTCCAACCGGGAACTACTCCCAAAACACGCGCGGCTCCGGGTACGTGGACGATCACGCATGGCAATAACACGAGTGAGGAATGGAGAGCGAGAGCGAATGGAGCGGAAGTTAGTCATAATGTCAACATTAGCTTGAAACAATGCCTAGGACAATGACTATACCTCGCACCTCTCACAGGTCCGCTGAAGCGCGACTCCCATTTTCAATCCAATCCCATTAACTAGTCTAAAATTGCTACACCCAGCTAGGTGGATTCGAACCCCCTTGCCCTGTACGAGCATCTCCTAGAACTGGTAAATTCAAGTAGAAACTAGGACTAGCACTAGAATCTACTCCCCCTAGGATTCTCTCAAATGAAATTGTTTGAGGAATCTTTTCCCTTCCCCTCTAGCTCCCCATGTCGTGACGGTTTGTACTTCATTTCTTGTCGGCCTTCCAAGCTTGATTTTAGTCGCGCGGCCCGCGTTGTTCCTTGGTCCGTAGCTCCCCCGAGGCGCTCATTGAATTTTTCAAGCGGATGTGACAAGAGAGCAGCTGTCTCAAGCTGTAGTCGGCTCTCTCCCTGTTGCTGAGTCGACTGTGTGACTTTGCTACCTCGTTTTGCCAATGTCTGCTCCACTTTTCCCGTTTTGCCGTTCTTCAAGCGAGGGTCCTTGCTTCTTATTTCCAAGAAAATTTTAGCGACGCCCTTGAGTCAAGTGATCGCTTTCCCCAAGATGCCTCTCTTGCTTCTTAAAAAGTTCCACTCGCTTCTTCTCCGTCCCCTCTCTCACCATCATTCTCCAAAATAACTTACGAATCCACCCTTCTTTGGCGATCCAAATTTTATCATTCCGTCTCGTCACCCTCTCATCTTCGAAACTTGCTTCGTAAGTGCTCTCCCATAACCATCCTTCTCTCTCCTTTTTTTTTCAAATCCATCGATATCCTTCCTCCCACGGCCTTCTTTATTGCCACGAGACTTGCGAGGCGCATTTCTCCTTATAAAAATAGTGGCCTTGATCAAGGGACGACTGCGACCTTCCTCGCGTCAACATAATCCACTCGCCGCCTTTGTCGCTCTTGGGTCGCTCGTCGCTTCCGGCCTCACTTCGGCCCTCTTGTCCGCTATCATGGCGTGACCATGAGTTCTGCTTGACCCCCTTTGTCGCATCTCCTTTTTGAAATCCTGCGGCCGTGTCGCCTTCTCCCAATGCCGCCCCACTTGTGTCTCATTTCGTACTCGCCTTCCTTTCCGCACCATAAGATAAACGCGACTTCCCACTGTTGCACCTCTTGCGCATTAATTCACGCTTGATGAAGTCCTTCCAATCCTTCTCCCCTCTTGCCGGCCCTCTTAGCGAGTTCACACTCGCTAATTTTAACCGCGCGTACTAGTATCCCCCTCTCACGTGGTTCCGAGGCACGTTTGTGTGGTCCACCTCTTTGTCCTTCTCATGCTTCGGTGCCCGTCAAAACTCGCTCGCGACACAATGCCACGACACCATTGTGGTCGCCTCGTGCCACCCCTCGAATGGCGCGAGCGGTAGGCGCGAAGTCGCGACCCGCCGATCCCCAATTTCTTTTCCCCTCTCAAGCTTCCTTGCAACGCGCCCAAGTTGCTCCTTTTGTTCCCCTGTCACCACTCGCGTCCACGCAAAGTGCGCGCGAGACACAATAGCATGTCACCATTGCGTGCACCTCGTGCCATTTTGCGTTTCTCGCGTTCTTGACGAGCAAAGCCCGTTTCTTCACCGTCACCACCGCCCTTCTCATAGCTCGGATCCGCTTATCACTAGTGGCAAACACAATGCCATGTCACCATCATGGTCACCTTGGTCCCCTTTGCATAACTTAGTCATTTGAACTCGGATTTTGGTGCCGATAGGTGCGTTGGGCAGATCTGATGTAGACGCATCTCATGAAGTGGTGGGACGTAAAAATTGGCCAAGTCTCCTCCAAGTTATGCCTCGTCAAAGTTACGTACCCCCAAAAACACAATGCCACGCCACCATTGTGGTCACCTCCGTCCCCCGACCGTAACTTAGCCGTTTGAACTCCGAATTGAACACTGTGAATTGCGTTGAGCAACTCTTGCTGAGACACATAGATGGAGATGTACGAACTGAATTTCCACATGAGTCCGTGTTGCTCAATGCCTCCCGAAAGCTTTGTCTCCTTGGTTGAAAACTCTCCAACTCTCCTCTTGCCCTCCCAACGTGAGCGACTTCACCACCGTCGATGATGCCGAAAACTTCTCTTGAGTCATATTGTTTTGTGCTCCACTTTTTTTCGGGTTACACCCCATCGTAGTTTTCCGGTTGACCAAGCGACGCCACAAATGGCATCGCCATAGTCACCTTCAGCGTTGTTCCTTTCTGCTCCCTCTGAAGTCCCCTGCTTTTCTCTCTCACTGGACTGTAGACGGCCTTGCCACTCTCCTTCCTCTCTTCCTCCTCTATAGACAGCTGTAAGAGTCCTTCAATCAATTCAGTCGCAGTGGTTGAGGAGACGGACTCCCCTTCTCCTTCAGTGGTGACAGTTTACGTGCTCCTGACCAACCCAGTCCTCAATTCTTTCCCCAACTCTCCCGGCTTCCCCTCTCTACTCTGGACTTCCCACACGAGCAACGTACGCCAATAAGGGGAGGGACGGGTCCCCCTTCTTACACTCCTTTGCTCCACTTAAACTTTTGCCACGTTGATGCAACTCACAGACCACACTCTCCACTATACTTAACACCAAATGCCACCACGCACCACACTCCAATGGTATGGCTCGGGTAACAAGACAAGATTGGATACACAATTCTCCTAGGACACGCCTGCTGGTGCCTCTAGGGTGACTCAACTTCACGACTGCGGGGTAGAACTGAACAACACCACTTCCCACTGCCGATGGTGGGTCTCACAACTCACACCACAACTCCTCTCCTCACTTCTTCGGGACAAGGAGACTACATTGACATCACGTTTCACTCACGACACACAAGGTACTCAACTTCCCGCACAACATACCCTCCTCCTTCACCTCCACTCCTTCGGCCTTCCACTCCCTCTTAATGTTATAATGGTTCAAGAATTGGGTCTTTTTCCACCCGTCCTCCCTCTCTCCTTCTTTTGATGGCCCGCTTGTGCTCTTTTGGGGCTCTTTTGGGGCCTCTTCTCCTCTCTTTTCTCTCTTTTTTTTTATAGACAATGGATCCAACTGACACAAGCCAGATGCAAGCCTCCCTTGCTGTCCCAATTCCCACACAAGACAAGAATGTTGCCTCCAATTCCAAAACCCACAAGCAAGTGAAGAGATGCAAGTGCATGATATTCCTCCCATACTAATTATTACTCCCTCTTACATACCAGGCCATCCGTCTGTCCTAAATCCTACCCAATGATGGCACACGTGACACAGTGATGTACACGTCCACTCACCTAGTCGCGACGCCTCCGCTTACATCCTATACCCAATCATTAGAAAAGGAAAGTTACAAGGAAAGGCAAGAAAAAGTCAAGATGCACACACTTCCTTGCCCGTATCGCCCCTATTGAACCTGTCACCAGCACACTATCACAATCCCTGACCACACGGATTCTTCAAATCGTCGGGCATATCATGGACATGTGACAAGAATCTTGGTGTGCACCTCCCGAAGGCTCCAAACCCGAGGAGCCGAGCCTCGACCGACTCGAAGCCCCCGAAAACCCTTTGATGCATCCCGGGTATCTGAAAAAAGCGCAACACAACAATCCTCAACAAAACAGTCAACTGAGCACACTTTGGAGCATATGTCGTAGAACTTATGGCTCGCGTCTCCCAATTAGCCCCCGAGTCTCAGGGACCGGAACCCCGACCGACTCGAAACTCAAAGAACTCTTAGATATGAACACCCTACACCTAGAATAAGCACAGCATAAAAGATTTCACTCAAATCGGAGAACCGAGCGCACTTGGAGCATACGACGTAGGTATAGGCGCGCACCTCTCGAGGAGCCTCCGAGTCCAAGGGGCTGAAACCCCGACCGACTCGAAACTCAAAAAACTCTTCAACATGCACACCCTACACCTAGAACAAGCACAACGCAAATGATTTAACTCAAATCTGACAACTGAGCACACTTGGAGCATACGACGTAGGTGTTGGCGCGCACCTCTCGAGGAGCCTACGAATCCAAGGGGCCGAAACCTCGACCGACTCGAAACTCAAAAACCTCTTCTAAGTATACACCCTACACCTTAAACAAGCACAACACAAAAGATTTCTATGGAATCCAACAACCGAGCACACTTGGAGCATACGACGTAGCTGTTGGTGTGCGTCTCTCGAGGAGCCTCCGAGTCCAAGGGCCGAAACCCCGACCGACTTGAAACTCAAAAAACTCTTCAATATGTACACCTAGGATCTGAAACAAGCACAACGCAGAAGATTTCACTCAAATCCAACAGCCGAGCGCACTTGGAGCATATGACGTAGGTGTCCTTGAGACCCTCGTCCACTAAAATCCTACAACTTCTTGTGTTTGAGGCTGATTTTTTGGGTTTTCAAGCTACAGACTAAGGACGACACCTATCCCTTACAATGCATGCACAAAACAACCTGGCTCTGATGCCAAGGGAGCGCTAGCGACAGAAAACACATACCCAATTATTTTTTTTTATGGTCGCCCTCACGATACGTCGTGTCGAGAGTGGCCCAGACCCCACAAAACCACACGAGTGCACAACGGAATTGGACTGGCGTGACATGCAGGATCACCCAACAACCCCCCAGTAGAAGTGCGCGGATGCTGGACTATACTACGGACTCACTCATTCGACCCCACAAAGACCCTTAACACTTGCACAAAATAATTACTGCAGAAAGGGCCCGAACCCGGATCTCCTGGTTCCAAAAGGAATAACTATCAACTATACCATCAATCCACAACAACATGAGCACTATTCTAAACTAGATACACCACAATGGATGCTCCTACCTAAAGGCTAAGCGTGGAGTGGCGAGTCATCCCATGCCCTCGACCAACGCACACATACACCGCTTAACGAATGCTCCTCACTCTCTCTTGACCCATGATGACTCGTCAACGTCGCACCTCACACTATTTGCACACCCTCGACAGCAGCTTCGACGACACACTTCCCACACTCACAATCGTTGAGCATCGAGAGACGATGTTAGCATGCCACAACGCACGGTACCCAACGATGCGACACTCGATCCTCCAACACAAGCCTGGTTCTTGCCACGCACGAGGAAAGTAGCTTGTGGCCTCCTAGGCCCCTCGTAGACAACGCCCTCCGGTGTAGCTTGGTCATGACTTATGGCCGACATGATCACCTTGGCCAGGTTATTGGGCCGCCGGTTGGGGTTGACTCTTTGTAATCTGCACCATACCACCTCTCCCGCACCTTCCACCAAAACCAGATACACACAAAAGGGCACTTATCCAAGCAAGCCGCCCATTCACAGCTCGGGCAACACCTTATCTAGTCTATTCATTCTTAGTTATCCATGTGTCAAGTTACGTCGATCCGATCCTTTAGGGATTGAACACTAGAGTGCAAGGTCCAATGTTGCTGACTTGAACCAACAGCACAAAAGTGTTTTGCCCTCCCCACACGACCACGTTAAGCATGCATGCAAACACGAAAGGTGGGTATAAAAGCATGGGGCGTCTAACTAACCTGGCTAAGAGACGACGGCCTCTCATAGGGGTGGCGGTTAGGGTCGAGCACGTAGGGACGACCGGTCCTCCTTGCGACCTCTTGTAACGGGGCCTTTGGACTTCACAGTCGGCTCGTCTAACTCCTACAAGTAGCCCCACCACACCTTCCAAGCCAACACCAATCCGAGCCGCAAATATCGACCCGCGGGACACTCTTCCCACCACACACTTAGGTAGAAGCAACACGCGATGCCGTAGGAATCGGCGTCACAATCCCCACAGTCACCCAAACTGAATTTCAACAAGCACGCTAGACGCGCCTCGTCCCAAGATTCCCAACGCTACCTCCAATTTAAAACTTTGTCAATGACTCGCACCGTCACATGCATTCTACTCCAACCGCAAAATTCAGGACTTAACACCTACCCACGTAAGCCACAAGCCCATCCCACACCGGCCCAAGACACCCATCCCACCCCAACGGGCCTCGGTGATGCGGCAGTCGCCCTCCTCGTCGCTCCGCCCTCGTCCGAGCTCCACCCTCGAGCGTGTGTGGCGCGCGGCTCCTGACCTTGGCAACGGCGTCTTGCTTCTCGCGACCTAGCAGTTGCATGATCCCCTTAATTCGAGTTCCATGGCACCTCACTTTTTAAAACGTCAAAGGTGGGACAACATAGCCTACGACGAGTGAATGTTGTACGGGTATCCTCGCTTCCAACCGGGTCCTACTCTCAAAAGCATGCGCGGCTCCAGATNCCACCCTCGAGCGTGTGTGGCGCGCGGCTCCTGACCTTGGCAACGGCGTCTTGCTTCTCGCGACCTAGCAGTTGCATGATCCCCTTAATTCGAGTTCCATGGCACCTCACTTTTTAAAACGTCGAAGGTGGGACAACATAGCCTACGACGAGTGAATGTTGTACGGGTATCCTCGCTTCCAACCGGGTCCTACTCTCAAAAGCATGCGCGGCTCCAGATACGTGAACAGTCACGCATGGCAATGGCACGAGTGGAAAATAGAGAGCGAAACGAATGGAGTGGGAGAGTTACTCGAATATCAACATTAGTTTGGAACAATGCCTAGGACATTGGCTATACCCACCCCTCTCATGGGTCCGCCAAAGCGTAACTCCCGTTTTTAATCCAAAGCCATCAACTAGTCTAAAAATGCTACACCCAGCTAGGTGGATTCGAACTCCCTTGCCCTCTACAAACACCTCCCAGAGCTAGTAATTACAAATAGAAACTAGGACTAGCACTAGTCTCTACTCCCCCGAAAACTCTCTTAAACAAAATCGCTTGAGGATTATTTTCCGTCCTCCTCTATCTTCTCATCTTGCGCTGGTCTTCATTTCATTTTTCCAGTTGGCCTCCAAACTTATATTTCGTCGCGTGGCCTGCATTGTTCCTTGGTCTATAGCCTTTTCCGAAGTGCTCGTGGAATGTTTTCAATCTAGTGCAATAAGAGGGTAGCCGTCTCAAGCTGTAGTCGGCTCTCCTCTTTGCTGAGTCAACGTTGTGAAGCCTCACGACCCCTTTCTGTAAATGCTTGCTTTGCTTTTCCCATCTTGCCCTCCTCCAAGCGGGGTCCTCGCTCTTGGTTCCAATAAAAATTAGCGATGACGGCCTTGAGTCAAGTAGTCAGTCTCACAAGACACCTTTCTTTGCTTCTTAAAAAGACTCCCTCTTTTCTTCTCTGTCCTCCCCTCTCACCATCATTTTTCCAAATTAAACTTGCCGAGTCCACCCCCCCTCTCGGTGACCTCAATCGCTTTTGTAACTCCGCTTCGTCACCTTCACCTTTTTCAGATTCACTTCGTGAGTGCCCTTCTCACCACCATCCTCTCTCTGTTTAAAATCCAATCATATATCCCCACTCACGGCACTCCTCCTTGTCACAAGACTTATGAAGTACAATCCGCCTCATAAAAAAAGTCACTTCGGTGGGAGCGACCACGACCTCGCTCGCGTCAAGAAAGTCCACCCGTCGTCTTTGTCATTTCCAGGCTGCATGCTGCTTCTGGCCTTACTTCGACCCTCATGTCCATTATTAAAGTACGATTATGAGTCACGCTTGACCCTTTTTATTGCGTCTTTCTTTAAAACCCGGTAGTCGCGTCACGTTCTCCAAGTGCTACCTCACTCGCATCTCATTTCACACTCACCTTCCTTGTTGTAACGTAAACATATTGCAGCTCTCCATTGTTACCTCACATGCACATTTATTTGCGCACGACAAAATCCTTCCAAGCCTTCTCCCCTCTTGCCGTCCCTCTTAGTGAGTTCACACTTGCTAATTTCAACTGTGCACAACAGTGTCTCCCTCTCATTTAGTTCTGTGGCACGTTCGTGAAATCCGCTCCCTCGTGCTTTCCATGCTTCGGTGCCCGCCGAAAACAAGCGTGCGACACAATGCCGCGACACCATTATGGTCACCTCGCGCCACTCCTCATATGGCGCGAACGGTAGGCGCAAAGTCGCCACCCGCCGATCTCAAACTTCTTCCTCACAAGCTTCCACATGACGAATCCAAGCCGCTTCCTTGTTCTCCTCTCACCACTCGCGTCCACACAAAGTGCACGCGAGACACAATGGCATGTCACCATCACGTACACCTCGCAGCACTTTGTGTTTCTTGTGATTTCGAGGAGCAGAGTTTGTTTTTCCACCGTCACCACCGTCCTTATAACTTGGATCCGCCTTGCACTCGTAGCAAACACAATGCCATGTCACCTTCATGGTCGCCTCGGTCACTTTTGCGTAACTTAGTCGTTTCAACTCGCATTTGGGTGCCGATAAGTGCGTTGGATAGCTCTTGAGTAGACGCATCTCATGAAGTGGTGGCCAGTAAAATTGGCCAAGTATCCACCAGGTTATGCCTCGCCAAAGTTGCACACCCCCAAAAACACAATGCCATACTATAACCAGGGAACACTAGCGACCGAAAACACGTGCCCAATTTTTTTTTCGATGGTCGCCCTCACGGTACGTCGTGTCGAGAGTGGTCCGGACCCCGCAAACCACACGAGTGCGTAGCGGAATTGGACTGGCGTGGCGTGCAGGACCCCTAACCCACCCAACACCCCCTAGTGGAAGTGCATGGGTGCCAGACTATACTACAGACGCACTCGTTCGACCCCACGACGACCCTCAACTCTTGCACAAAACAATTGCGGCTGGAAGGGCCCGAACCCGGATCTCCTGGTTCCAAAAGGAATAACTATCGACTGCACCTTCAATCCACGACAACAAAGAGCACTATCCTAGCCTAGACCCACCGCGACGGTTACCCTCACCAAAGGACTTAGCGTGGAGTGGCGAGCCACCCCACGCCCTCGACTGACTCACACACGTATGTACCACTCAACAACCGCCCCCACCCTCACTCGACACGCGATGACTCGTCGACGTTGTACCTTAGACTAGACGCACACCCTCGACAAAGGCTTTGACGACACACTCTCCACACTCACAGTCTCGCCGACCGTCGAGAGGCAAGGTTGGTACGTCACGGCGCACGGTACGCGACGATGCGCCACCCGGTCCCCCAATGCAAGCTTGGTCCTTGCGATGAGCGAGCAACGTAGCTTGTGACCTCCTAGGCTCCTCGTAGACGACGCCCTCCTGGTGTGGCTTGATCTTTAACAATTGGCCGACGCGCACACCTTGGCAAGATGACCGGGCCACCAGTTGGGTCTGCCTCCTCACAACCTGGACCAACACAATCCTCCCACACCTTCCACCAAACCCACGCGAACACAAAGGGCGTTTATCCAAGCAAGTTGTGCATGCAAGGCTCAAATGACACGATGGCTAGGCCCCCTCGTTCTAATTGTCCTAATGTCAAAGGGTATATAGAATTGATTCTTAAGAAGTAAGCATTGAGGTGAGAGGTGTAGTGTTCCCGGCTTAGGTCAATCGCACAAATATAACTCGCCCTCCTATACGCCTCATTAAGTACACGTGAATACGGAAAGGTCGCTCCCAAGAGCATGAGGAACCTCATGAAGCCGAATGTGGGACAACGATCTCTCACAGAGGTGGCGATTGGGATCGGGCGCGTGTTGATGGCTGACCCTCCTTACGACCTCCCCCGACGGATCTTCGGGCTTCTCAGTTGGCCTCCGTCACACCTGCAAGTACCCCACCACGACTTCCAAGCCGCCACCACGCACGAACATAGACCTTCTTCCGTGGAACGCCCGTTTGACTACACCCCTAGGCAGAAGCAACATGCGACTCCGTAGGGATCGGCATCCCGATCTCTACAAGCATCCAAACTGAGCACCGACAAGCACGCTAGATGCGTCTCGTCCCAAGCTTTCCAACGCTACCTTCCACTTGAAATTTCCTCAAAGGCTCGCACCGCCACACGCATTCTACTCCAAGCGCGACATCCAAGACCTCGCACCCACCCACACAAGTCACAAGCCCGTCCTACACCGGCTCAGGACACCCGCACTCACCACCTCGACGGGCCTCGGTGATGCGGCAGTTGACCTCCTCGTCGCTCCGCCCTCGTCCGAGCTCCCCCTTGCGAGTGTACGTGGTGCGCGGCTCCCGACCTTGGCAACGGCTTCTTGTTCCTCACGGCCTAATGGTTGCATATCCCCTCAATCCGCGCTCGATAGCTTCTCCCTTAAAACGTCGAAGGTGTAGTGGCCTAGCCTACGACGAGTGAACGTTGTACGGACATCCTTGCTTCCAACCGGGTCCTACTCCAAAAAGGCACACGCGGCTCCGGGCACGTGAGCGATCACGCACGGCAATGACACGAGTGAAGAATGGAGAGTAAAACGAATGGAGCGGAAGCTAGTCACAATATCAACATTAGCTTGAAACAATGCCTAGGACAATGACTATACCTCGCATCTCTCACAGGTCCGCCGAAGCGCGACTCCCATTTTTAATTCAATCCCATCAACTAGTCTAAAATTGCTACACCTAGCTAGGTGGATTCGAACCCCCTTGCCCTCTACGAGCATCTCCTGGAGCTGGTAAATTCAAGTAGGAACTAGGACTAGCACTAGCATCTACTCCCCCTAGGATTCTCTCAAACGAAATTGTTTGAGGAATCTTTTCCCTTCCCCTCTAGCTCCCCATGTTGTGACGGTCTTCACTTCATTTCTTGTCGGCCTTCCAA
>SZWC01003434.1:91502-106989 GCA_023375785.1 Penium margaritaceum
ACAGTACGTCTCTAACAATGATTATTAGTGATATGAACATTGACGTTGGTACTAACCTTCCCTTGCAATTGTAGTTTTTGAGAGACCGCAACTTCAAAATGCATGTTGGCTCAGCCACACACAAAAGTGATTCTACCATTGATCGTGTATGGAGTAATCTGATTGACATATCAATACATGTCCATGTACAAGAGACAGACTTCTCAGACCATTTCTCAATGATCATCACTGTGAATAAAAGAGACTGCACATGTTGTACGTTTCCGCCACAGTTCACTGAGTCAACTCTCAGATGGCCCATATTAGGTATGATGTCGTGTTAATCTAGCTACTTCTACTTCGCGTCATTTTCATCATCCAATATTATACACGTCTTTTTTATTGGCAGTATTGTGATTGTATGTTGGCATCTTTGACCTGTTTCACATGCAACATTTTCTTATGAGAGTTCCTCCACCACCAATTGTGGATGACAGAAATGATGCAAGAAATATCCTTCTCTATGCAAAATGTGCATACCATCAAATTACTTGATTTCATCACATCTCAAAGACTTCAACTCTTGCAGTCACGACTGGCAACAATCGCCGACCTGAAGCCAAGATTCCGAAAGTACCACCTGCATGCAATCGTCATCAACGTCGACCTGCCTTTGGGAGAGAAGGCCCAGATTGATCCTAAGTTTTACCTTGCAGATCACTCTGGTAAGGTTATCGACCTTAAAGCCCCACTGTACATACATTCGGAGGACCATTCTGACAAAGCAAAAAAGCAGCTCATGACAGTTGGAAGAGGTGGTTATTCTACAACATGTATGACACCGTGACAGCAACAACAAGAGAGAGGTATGTACATACGTCAACCAGTGCCATGCACATTATGGTCAATACCTCAATGTTCTCACATTGAACACTATATGCAAGTACTCAACACTCGGCCAAGACTGCACTCTTGTGTGGACTATGGGCGAATCATATGCCACTATGGTGAAGCCTATGGAGGGTGAGGTGGACCAGGTCCTGCAGGCACTGTTCAACGACAGTACAACTCGCCCTTCCCTGCGACGCTTCCTACCACTAAGTTGATTACCTGTATGTTAATGTGGGATCTACTACAATCAGAATGCTTGAGTTTTATCAATTTGACTAACATAGTGTCTTGTCATGATTCCTTGCAGCCCGGGTCGGCCATTGGTGTTGTCGATGCGGCCAAGGCATGTACAGCCACAAAGCAAGACTTCATCATGCATGCTGACGACCAGGCTCTGGTGGGACAAGCCTGGAGACAAATGATGACAGATATTCAACACAACCTCAACAATGACAAGGCCGTGGCCATCAATGAAATGTACTACAAAGATGGCAGTCTCAAGGCTGGACGAGGGCATGTGTTTGATAAATGTATACCCATGAATGAAAATCCACTTCTCTCCCATAAACAACTGAATTCACACCTATTTCTGACATTGTGCAGGTCTGCCATTCATGAATTACCAACAACAAACTGATCAACATTATATGAGATGGTGTCGACAGGGATCAACTTCCTACGATGCATGGAAGTTTTAGGTAAATCTGATGTCATGCATACATACAATGAGCTTATGATGTTGTCAATCTATACACCTTCTCACCCTTGTACCATGCAGGTTTGATTTCATACGGATGCTCCTGAGGCATAGCCTCTTGAGCACTTTGATTATCAGCATGAGCACCAACATAACCAACCTTCGGTACAAAAGAGTGAGAGAGTGTCCAAGTGCAATGGAAGATGGCGGCAAGTGTACCAACAAGATCTACTTCGACTGGTTGGACAAAACCTATGTGTCTCTGGAACATGGCAAATTGCCTTCAAACCAAGGAGTACTGATGGCGACCATCCATGTTACAGGTGAGCAAGATGCCTACGTGCTCCATTGGTTTCTGCAAATACTTCTACAACAATTGTAGTCACCTGTACATTCACACAATACTTGTTGCAGAGGGAGTACCTGAAAAGGCTATACTCACAGGACATCAAGCCCAGCCAGATCTCTTCTAAGGAAGAACGGCTCAAATGATGAAGGCTACAACACCAAGGGACCGTGACAAAGTTGTTGCTGTAGGAGAAAAGGCAATTGATTGTCTTTAGTTATAAACCATGTTACGTAATAAGACATTTCCGACTGATGTTACCTACAGCATTAGTGCCTAGTATTCGATTACATGTGCAATATAGATTCAAGTGAACGCTAGACGGGAGAACCAAACCTACGAGCTACTTGAAGTGCACCCACCAGTGCGGGGAGACTAGGTAAGTACAATTTCACTTAACTTCCATGTGTTATGCATCATGTATGATACATGTCTAACACAATGTTCTATACTGGCATCGACGCACTCCATCTCCTACAAGGTCTCGCTTCACAAGCCCACCACCATACATTGGAAGCCCATCACCGTCAAGTGCAAGTGATTTTATTCAAATGTGATGCATATATTTTGTGCCACAATTCATGATAACAACAATCACTTGTCTCCTAACATCCCTATTTTCCTACCCATTGTTGTCTACAGGTTGGCCTCACAAATGAGGTAGATTCCCGAATGAAAAACCCATCAACATCATTGGACGGTTGTATGGAATCGCCTTCAAAATCTTCAACTGGTAAAACTACAGATGGAGACCACTCCTGGATCACAACTACATTCCATATCATTTCTTTACAGCACACTATTTTCAATATCCTAAATGACCGACCAATTTGAAGAACAATTTACAATCTCAACTACATTCAACCTATCACAAAGGTTACTCCCCACTTTGACATGGAAGCTATATCAACGGGTCTATATATGCACATGATGGAAGTCTTTTTTTGGCCACAAGAACTCGACCACTCAAGTTGTAAATCATTGCATACCATACCAAAGCAACCTCGTCTACAGACAGTTATGCATGAATAGCAATTTTCGACGTGACCCATTTGACAAATTCGATGACCTAAACTATCTCTTGCCACTCGATGTATGTACACATATATCGCATTTGTGAACCACTTTTGCCGTTCACATACAGATCATTGGATGCCGTCAAGTCCCAATGACCTGTATAGAGTCATTAGCATGTGGTGTTGGGGTACATTGGGAATCCTGACTGGCCATAGCCACCCTGCGGTTCCGGGAGGGACCCCTTTGAAGAACCAACCACGTCGTCGTGGCTTGAGTGGGTGTTGGTTCATTTCACACTATATGCACTGCATTGTTGAAGCACAAATGGCCGTTGATGTGTTTCGTCGTCTAGGTATGCAGGATACATCGTGGTCAGTTTGGTGTGTCGTTAGGTCTAGCTACGTAGAGTAAAATGAGTCTAGTTTGTAATATCCATCTTCCATTCACTCTCACTTGCACATTATTGTATACAATACTAACCACAGATCATCTCTTGACAATTTCAACATGATTACCAACTCTGGACATGACCCAATTGACATATTTGATTACCTAACGTATCTCTCGCGACTCAAAAAATGCACGCATGCATCCCATCTGTGTACCACTTTTGTCAATGGCATGTAGAACGTTGAATGTCGTCAAGTTCTAGTGACCTGTATAGAGTCACTAGCATGTGGTGTTGGGGTACATTGGGAATTCTGACTGGCCATAGCCACCCCGCAGTTCCGGAAGGGACCCCTTTGAAGAACCAACCATGTCGTCGTGGTTTGAGTGGGTGTCGGTTCAGTCCACACTAGATGCACGGCATTGNGTCTAGGCATGCAGGATACGTCATGGTCAGTTTGGTATGTTGTTGGGTCTAGCTACGTAGAGTAAAGTGAGTCTAGTTTGTGATAGCCATTTCTCATTCACTCTCACTTGCACATCATTGGATACAACACCAACCACAGATCATCTCTTGACAACGTCAACATGATTACCAACTCTAGACATGACCCAATTGACATATTTGGTGATCCAACCTATCTGTGGTGACTCGATGTATGCACGCATGCATCCCATCTGTGTACCACTTTTGTTGTTGACATACAGAACATTGAATACCGTCAAGTTCCAGTGACTTGTATAGAGTCACTAGCATGTGGTGTTGGGGTAAGTTGGAAATCCTGACTGGCCATAGCCATCCCGCTGTTCCAGAAGGGACCCTTTTGAAGAACAAACTACGTCGTCGTTATTTGAGTGGGTGTCTTCAGTCCACACTACATACTCTGCATTGTTGAAGTATCGATGGCCATTGGTGTGTTTCGTTTTCTAGGCATGCAAGATACATCGTGGTCAGTTTGATGTGTTGTTGGGTCTAGCTACGTAGCGTAAAGTGAGTCTAGTTTGTAGTAGCCGTTTCTCACTCACTCTCACTTGCACATCATTGCATACAACACCAACCACAGACCATCTCTTGACAATGTCAACATGATTACCAACTCTGGACATGACCCAATTGACATATTTGATGACCCAACGTATCTGTGGCAACTTGATGCACACACTCATGCATCCCATGTGTGAAGTACTTTTGTCTTTGAAATCTATAACAATGGATGTCGTCATGTCCCAGTCCCTATATAGAGTCACTAGCATGTGGTGTTGGGGTACATTGGGAATCCTGACTGGCCATAGCCACCCCGCTGTTCCGGAAGGGACCCCTTTGAAGAACCAACCATGTCTTTGTGGTTTGATTTGGTGATGGTTTATTCCACACTAGATGCACGGCATTGTTGAAGCATCGATGGCCATTGATGTGTTTCATCGTCTAGGCATGCAGGATACGTCATGGTCAGTTTGGTGTGTCGTTGGGTCTAGCTACGTAGAGTAATGTGAGTCTAGCTTGCAATAGTCATTTCTCATTCACTCGCACTTGCACATCATTGCATGCAACACCAACCACGGATCATCTCTTGACAATGTCAACATGATTACCAACTCTAGACATGACCAAATTGACATTCTTGATGATCCAACCTATCTGTGGCGACTCGATGTATGCACGCATGCATCTCATCTGTGTACCACTTTTGTCATTGACATACAGAACATTGGATGTCGTCAAGTTCGACGTGGCACTGCCACGCTACAGGAGATATGTTTATTAAGTGAGCCACAATTATGATCTACACCAATGTACACATACACCATGAAGATCATTTGTGCCTAATTACATCAATCACCGAGGAGGCAAGTGTGAGAAACTGCATGCCACAAAGAAACATTCACAAGACAAACATCCACAAATAGTATACATCGGAACGTGTCAAGTATGCCATACATTCCTAACTCTTGTTTGAACTTCATGTCAAACACATGCAGAAATAGACAAATTTCTACAATCGTACTCACTTCAAGATTGCACTGCAAGAACCTAAACCCTAAAGAGCAAAAACGTTTGTAATGAAGTTACTTTGAAACCCAAAACTACATGGATAGTTAATATGCATGTGTACACATCACATACACTATATATTTATACCTCAACGAGCAACTTCCATGAGGGAATAATCCAAAAACAACATTCCATACGTTCATAGGCACAAAATGATAGACTAGTAGCATATTTTTGTGATGAAAATTTCCCTTTCAAGTCATCATGACTTCTACTCTTTATTACATCTTAATACAATATAGTTTCTCTTACTTACCGGGATGACGTCGTTGTTGGTCTATGCGCGGAACGAACGAGCCACAAGAAAACAGAAGCGTTAATGAAAAAACAGGTTGAAAAGTTGCACACCTCTTGTCCAACAGGTTACATAGTAATCGTGAACCGTATACATGTACAAATGGTACATGAAGGTAACATAAAAGGTATGTTGGTGACTAGGTTGTGAGTGTTGCGTTATCACATTACAATGTGTATGGAGGTTGTGCACGACGGTTGTAGTGTAAAAAATGTTTGAAGATGAGTAGTCTCACCTGGAAATTGGATGTGATACTTGGAAGAATTGATTTAATAAATATTGGTGTTATGATGTAAGGCAGTTTTGATAAACTCTTATCTGTACACAAGGGGTTTTATCTTTGGTTTAATACTGTTTCTTAAGATGTAAAGTAGGGAGCTGACGGAGATCAAGAGCAAAACGGCAATATGGGTACACTGTTGGAATTGTTGAGCCCACAGGGGACATGCCTGGGCTAGGCCCTACGGCACGTTCATGGTGCCAACGGATACCCCATGCCGAACTGCCCGAGGGGGCGTCCCCCTCCCCCCCGCGTCTGGCCCCCTTTGGTAGATTGACAGCGACAGCCTATCATTGGGGAGTGACTACAGATGGCTAGTAGCACGCTTTTGTACGCCAACAGAAGAAAGTGGCATACCTTCTGCTACAACTCGCGACCAAAAGTAGCATACTTTATGTCTAACTGTCAGCAATGGAAAAACCGCGATGGGGCAGAAGACCTAGCATCCAAAGGGATGATGTTTATCAAAGGACATCTGACGGAGAAGGATCGCAAATCGAGATTGCAAGCAACAACTCCTCTTGCATCAACGGGGCTGAACATATTTGTAACAGATGTTCGGACGGTGGATGGTAGCAGCTTTACAAGTTGGGATTATCGCAGCCATCGAATGACAGCTAGTAAAAGGGACAGCTCCTCTCGCGTCGACGAGCACCGAGGGCGCTGGGGGTCTGCCTGCTGCCGCGTCCTTTTTAAGTCGGCGGTCGGCTGTACCCACGACCGCCACATCCACATTTCTGCGGCGTACATAAGCGTGCTACTAGGGCGGGGGGGAGGGCGATGAGCACCAGAAGGTATGCCACTTTCTTTCAATCCAGCTGTTGGATTGAGCCGTACTTTAGAGAGTATCATATTGATGACCAGATATTTCCATTGGTGATGTTGTTTGTTGTATGGGACAATCCAAGAAGGAGTTGATCCTTTTGCTAGCTGTCATTCGATGGCTGTATTCGATCCTTTTACTAGCTGTCATTCGATGGGGGTTTTCAACAGGTTTTGACGGCGATGGTTGTATTGTGAAACATGTTTGAAGATAAGTTATCTCATCTGTTGATGTTTGAAAAAAATGAAAACGTGAAAAATTGGTTTAATGAAATGAAGCAGTCTTAGTATAATGTTGTCTAATCACAAGTAAGTTTATACTGGGATTGATATTGTACCTTAAAATGACCCAACCTTTGGATTGCAGCACATTCAGGGCCAGATCTTTCAATTGGTGCCATTGTATTGCTCATTGGTGCAGCAAAAGGATATTGGCAGTTTTCAATAGGATTTGAATGTAATGGTTGCATTGTGAAACAGGTGTGGCAAACGCTAGGCTCCAAAAATGATGACCTAGTGAAGCCAAACCCCGTCAGCTTCATGGACGGGTGGAAGACACTGTGAACCTCTAAATTAAACCGGTTTGTAATGTGAATGGTTCAGCCTGAACGGGAGTCTATTCACAAATGTAATCTGTGTGTACAATGCGCATCGCTTGCAACGGACAGTGGCTGTCAAACGTGTTCAACGGACTGCGATTGGTGTATAACCGCGTTTGGGGGGAATCGTATGCCATGGCATCAATGGCACCCGTCCATCCAGTCTGCAAAAACTTAATGGCGAGTGGTCTATGTTGGCAGTGCCTATGAGTGGTCGCACCCCTCTAGCTTAAAATCTGACACTGTGGCATGTCACGTATTCGGCGTCAAGGTCCACCTTATGGATGAAGGGATTATCGCACTAGGGTCCTGTTGTGATGTTGTCGCTATCTGCAGTCCTGCCACTAGCTCACTTCTAGAGTGAGTATCGGATTCACGTCGTGTACTGTGGACATACTGTGTGCTGAATATAATCAGTGGAAAGAGCCAAAAGCACCTGGCTAAATGAGGACGCATATATGTTTATGTTTTCAAGAATCGAATATGGTACCAACAACTTGATGATTCATCTAACAGTCGCCAAAACTATCTGCCCTTGGATATTTTCATCCACGGTTACCGCATCAACTACAACGAGCCGACTACAACTATCGTATATTGTCATCATCCAGATTTTGACAATGTGGGTCAGATTTGACCACCAACATGATCATCGATTGCGCAGAATATGCTCATTGTTATTAGACAATTCACATGCGGACACTACACCAGTAACCTGTCAACATTATTGTTTTCTACTGCCATTGTCTATAGTACAAGATGAAGCAACTCATACGCATGCGTTAACCGGATATCTTACTTGTACAAACTGGAATCTTGTCAATAACCCGAAAAAATACCCCAGTGGTACGCTCTGGGACTCAGCCTCTATTACGACCGGAGTGTGCAGGTCAAATCAATTTGGGATTGTGTACAGCTAGACATTGACGTGTGGTTTATTAATGTGTTACCTTTTTACTCAAAATGTTTTTACATGTTTTGTGTTGTATACAATGGTTATGGTTATTACATCCATTTTACACGTCTGACTATATCCGCTTGGTCAGACGAGTTGAAATCAACCTAAGATGTGGTAAGTGCGTCGCTGGCGATCCTTTTGGTTCACCGTGCCTTGGTGCCAGAGTCCCCGCTGGTTGCGCCTGGAGGACTGCAACGTGTAATGAGAAGCCGGTTGTCTTTGGAGCTTCATGACAAAAGTTGCTATAGGTAATGTTGCTGTAGTGATAGTGTAAAGAGTTCATGTCCTCAGTAAGAACCATGGTCTCCTCTTACTATACTTGTTTTGTTTGCAGGCCACAGCGATTACCTGAATTGCCAGTTTGAGTGGATTTTACGTCATTTTCAGGTCACACTGCACTTCATTGGTAAGTTGTTCATCCTTAACTTTGTAATGTAGTGCGGTGGTAGCGTATAGGTGTTTTAATTCCACTACTATTGTTTTGTGAGTGACATATGAGCAGTAGTTGATGGCATCAACATCCTTTGTATTGTTCAGACGAAAGTGTCATCGGAAGGGAACCGGGAACCCACATTTGACACCAAGACAGTGTCTTTGCTGCTCAGTCTTCTGGATTTTCCACATACATTTCTTCAACGTAAATTCAATCCAATAGCTAGAGACATGAGAAAATTGGTGAATATTACACAGGTGTCAAGGAGCTAGATGTTACAAAGTGCAGAACATGTAAATTTCAAGTCTGACCATGGGTCACATGTTCAGCTTGCATCATCAAAGGACGTAAAGACTGAATGTACAGAGACCAAACACGCATGGAAGGTCCAAATTGGTCCCTCAACCAAATGGAAAGACTAGGCGGTGTGCTAACCTTTTGTTGGATGTGTTAAGCGAGAAGAACATTTTCTGCTTATCTACTGATTCAAACAAAACTACATGTATGCAATCCAAACCTGTTGACGTCATGAGAGCTATGTCCACATCCACTGAAAACATAACTGAGCATCGTGACCCACATCCTAAACGGCAAAGAAAATGTCTAAAAGTACATGTCTACGAAAACATAGAACAAGACGTTCAGAAGAGGTCGAAAGAATGCTACCTGGAAGAGACAAACAAATATGTTGGTATTTATGAGGTTAAATAAACCAATAATGTCAAATATAAGTGTATGTTGGTATTAGTTGTGACAAATTTGTTACTGTAGGAGAGAAGGCAATTGACTGTCTTTGGTTACAAACCATGTTACGTAATAGGACATTCCCGACTGATGTCACCGACAGCATCAGTGCCTGTTTTTCATTCACATGTGCACTAAAGATTCAAGTGAACGCTGGACGGGAGAACCAAACCTACGAGCTACTTGAAGTGCACCCACCAGTACGGGGGGACAAGGTAAGTAGGATTTCACTTGATTTACATGTGTTATGCATCCTGTATGATACATGTCTAGCACGATGTTCTACACTGGCAGCGACGCACTACATCTCCTACAGGGTCTCACTTCACAAGCCCACCACCATACATTGGAAGCCCATCACCGTCAAGTGTAAGTAAATCTATTCAAATGTGATGCACACAATTTGTGCCACAATTCATGATAACAACAATCACCTGTCTCCTAACATCCCTACTTTCCTGTCCATTTTTGTCTACATGTTGGCCTCACAAACGAGGAGGATTCCCCAATGAAAAACCTATCAACATCTTTGGAGGGTTGTATGGCATCCCCTTCAAAACATTCAAATCCACCACCTACAGATGGAGACCACTCTTGAACTACAACTGAATTCCATATCATATCTTTGCAACACACTGTTTTCAATGTCCCACTGCTTTCCAAATGACCGACCACTTTGAAGAACAATCCACAATCTCAACTACACTCAAGCTATCACAAAGGTCACTGACACCTATCACGTGGAAGCTATATCAGCGGGTCTACATATGCAGATGATGGAAGTCTTTCATTGGCCACAAGAACTCGAACATTCAACATGCAAATCATTGCATACCATACAAAAGCAACCTTGTCTACAGACAATTATGCATGATTACCAATTTTTGACGTGACCCAACTGACAAATTCGATGACCCAACCTATGTGTTGCAACTCGATGTGTGGACACATGCATTGCATCTATGAACTACTTTTGTCGTTGACATACAGAACATTGGATGTCGTCATGTCTCAGTGACATGTATAAAGTCACTAGCATGTGGTGTTGGGGTACATTAGGAATCTTGACTGGCCATAGCCACCCTTCGGTTCCGGAAGGGACCCCTTTGAAGAACCAACCACGTCGTCGTGGTTTGAATGGGTGTCAGCTCAGTCCACACTAGTTGCAGTGCATTGTTGAAGCACCAATGGTCGTTGATGTGTTTTGTCGTCTAGGCATGCAGGATACGTCGTGGTCAGTTTGGTGTGTCATTGGGTCTAGCTACGTATAGTAAAGTGAGTATAGTTTGCTATAGTCATTTCCCATTCACTCTCACTTGCACATCATTGCATGCAACACCAACCACAGATTATTTCTTGACAATGTTAACACAATTACCAACTCTGGACATGACCCAATTGACATATTGGATTACCTAACGTATTTGTCGTGACTCGATGTATGCACGCATGCATCCCATCTGTGTACCACTTTTGTCGTTGACATACAGAACAGTGGATGTCGTCAAGTTCTTGTGACCTATGTATAGTCACTAGCATGTGGTGTTGGGGTACATTGGAAATTCTGTCTGGCCATAGCCACCCCACGATTCCAGAAGAAACCCCTTTGAAGAAACAACCATGTCATCGTGGTTTGAGTGGGTGTCGGTTCAGACCACACTACATGCACTGCATTGTTGAAGCATCGATGGCCGTTGATGTGTTTCGTTGTCCAGGCATGCAGGATATGGCGTGGTCAGTTTGGTGTGTCGTTAGGTCTAGCTACGTAGAGTACAGTGAGTCTAGTTTGTGATAGTTGTTTCTCATTCACTCTAACTTGCACAACATTGCATACAACACCAACCACAGATCATCTCTTGACAATGTCAACATGATTACCAACTTTGGAAATGACCCAATTGATTTGTTTGATGACCCAACCTATCTGTGGCGACTCGATGTATGCACTCATGCATCCCATGTGTGAAGCTTTTTTGTCGTTAACATCCTTAACAATGGATGTCGTCATGTCCTAGTGACCTGCATAGAGTCACTAGCATGTAGTGTTGGGGTACATTGGGAATCCTGACTGGCCATGGCCACCCCGCGGTTCCAGAAGGGACCCCTTTGAAAAACCAACCACATCGGCGTTGTTTGAGTGGGTGTCGGTTCAGTCCACACTAGATGCACGATGTTGTTGAAGCATCGATGGCCGTTGATGTGTTTCGTTGTCTAGGCATGCACGATACGTCATGGTCAGTTTGGTGTTGTTGGGTCTAGCTGTGTAGAGTATAGTTAGTCTAGTTTGTGATAGCCATTTCTCATTCACTCTCACTTGCACATAACTGCATACAACACCAACCACAGATCATATCTTGACAATGTCAACATGATTACTAACTCTGGACATGACCGATTTGACATATTTGATGACCCAACCTATCAGTGGTGACTCGATGTATGCACGCAGGCATCCCATCTCTGTACCACTTTTGTCGGTGACATACAGAAAATTGAATGTCGTCAAGTTCCAGTGAAAAGCATAGAATCACTAGCATGTGGTGTTGAGGTACATTGGGAATCCTGACTGGCCATAACCACCCCGCGGTTCCGGAAGGGACCCCTTTGAAGAACCAATCACGTCGTCGTGGTTTGAGTGGGTGTCAGTTTGGTCCACACTAGATGCAGTACATTGTTGAAGCATGGATGGCCGTTGATATGTTTCGTCGTCTAGGCATGCAGAATACGTCGTGGTTAGTTTGGTGTGTCGTTGGGTCTAGCTACGTAGAGTAAAGTGAGTCTAGTTTGTGATAAGATTTTCTCACTCACTTTCACTTGCACACCATTGCATACATCACCAACCTGTGATGATCTGTTCTTAATGCCAACATTGTTACCTATTTTCGACAAGATGCGATTGCAGATCTGAAGACCCAAGATAACCATTTCGTATTCACTCTCACTTTTACATCATTGCAAACCACACCAACAAGATCCCATCAATGGACAATGCCAACATGATCAACTTCACTCGTATGAGGTAAGCAAGGTAAGGAGGTAAGTGATGTCTTCAAATGCTCCTTTTCAGTCAATATGATGCTTAGAAGCATCAGGCCAACAACGCAAGTTGGTTGTTTCATGGCGAGATATTCAACGCTGTAGAAGTAATGCAATTACCTCTAGAGTGTACAGATGTATTTTGACTTAGAAATAAAACACTTATAGACACACTTTGTATTTACAAAGCACAATAAGGGTTTTAGACATGTACATGTAGCTATGTATATCTGCGATATAATGTAGACATGATAACAATCAATCGCATTTTGGCATTTTAGTCATGACCCAATAAGATGTAATCTAACCATACTAG
Source organism: Penium margaritaceum (assembly GCA_023375785.1). Classification (NCBI taxonomy): domain Eukaryota; kingdom Viridiplantae; phylum Streptophyta; class Zygnematophyceae; order Desmidiales; family Peniaceae; genus Penium; species Penium margaritaceum. Next base: position 104,356 of record SZWC01003434.1, read on the forward strand.
ACGTAAGATGCATAAAGGCATTATTAGCATATTAGACATATTAAGCACACAGACACACATACACCACTAGGTTACTTGCATATTGGCATTATAGTCATAACCCTATGGGATGTAATCTAGCCACACTAGACATAGGTAGCATATTAGCATTATATGCATATTAGACATTTTAGGCATATAGACACACTTGTATCACTACGTTACATGCACATTGGCATTTTAGTCATAACCCAACATGATGTAATCCACCCATACTACACATAAGTGGCATACTAGAGTTAAAATCATGTTAGACATATTAAACATACAAACACACTAATACCACTACGTCAAATACATAACTGCATTTTAGTAATGTAAAGTACAGTTTTGTATCAACATTATAAACATAATGACCATTATGCCATCATAAAAATGCTACCATCACAAAACGTGTACCAAGGTTCATCTACCAACATAAGATGCTTATTGCCACATTAGGGAGATGTAATGAATTGGACAAAATCCTTGGCCGACTAGGCCAAAACCGCAGTGCTTGAGGGTCTCCAACCCTTAAGCCATCCTGTCCAACAGCCCACAGTCCCAAGTGACCCCGCTCGAGCCACGTGGCTCCTTTGACCGGTCGGCGTGGCACTGCAACACTACACTCCCCCTGCTAGGAGTGAGAGCCGCCTCGGCATCTCAGGTCATCCCCAGGTGGGATTCGAGCCCTGGAGCTTTGATACCAATGTAACGGATTGGAAAGAATCCATGGCCGAGTAGGCCAAAACCGCACTGCTTGAGGGTCTCCAACCCTCAAGCCATCCCGTCCAACCGCCCACAGTCCCAGGTGACCTCGCTCGAGCCACGTGGCTCCTTCGACCGGTCGGCGTGGCACAGCCACGCCACAGGAGACATGTTTATTAAGTAGCCACAATTATGATCTACACCAATGTACACATACACCATGAAGATCCTCTTTCCGAATTACATCAATCACCGAGGAGGCATGTGTGAGAAACTGAATGCCACAAAGAAAAACTCACAAGACAAACATCCACATATAGTATATATTGGAACATATCGAGAATGCCATATTCCTACCTCTTCTTTGAACTTAATGTCAAACACATGCAAAAAGAGACAAATTTCTACAGTCGTACTCACTTCAAGATTGCACTGCAAGAACCTAAACCCTAAAAAGCAAAAACGTTTACAATAAATTTACTTTGTAACCCAAAAACTTTACGGATAGTTAATATGCATGTGTACACATCACATACACTGTATATTTATACCTCAATAAGCAACTTCCATGAGGGACTAATCCAAAAACAACTTTCCATACGTTCATACCCACATAACGGTAAACTAGAAACACATTTGTGTGATGAAGACCCCCCTTTCAAGTCATCATGACCTTTACTCTTTATTACATCTTAATACAACCTAGTTTCTCTTACTTACCAGGATGACGTCATTGATTGTCTTGTTGGTCTATGGGCGAAACGAGCGAGCCTCAAGAAAATAGAAGCGTTAGAAAAAATGTGATTGAAACAAGGTTACTGTGTAACCCGAAAAAAAGTGATTGAAATAAGGTTAATATGTAACCCAAAAACAAAGGGTTACTATTTAGGGCACTTCGACCTCGGAGCCCTGGTATCTTCCGCGGATTGTCACAGGGACCCGTTTCAATATCTGACCAACCCTTAGGCCCCGCCGGCCAATCTGACCAACCAGAGGGCCTGGTCGCTCAATCACGACAACCTCAGGGCCCGTAGGCTATGTACTGGCAGTCTCATGCTCGATGCAGCAACATCAGTGGCCAGCGTTTGCCCATGACAGTCGGTGGGTGGCAAACAATCTGGCAAACCAAATTGAACTTTTTTATGTAACATAGTTGAACAAACAACACGTGTCAACAGAACAGGTTCCTATCGTGTTGTCCTTCCAAAGCGCACGGTGTAGGATCTCATGAAATCATCTGATGTGTTTTGGGCGCTTTATACATGCAAACAGTCGTTCGAGATATCGAGCCCGGTAACACTCCGGCTATCTTGAATCGCGCCGGCAGCTGGCGGGCCCTCTTGTTGACCGCCGCCCGAACACGGGCTCCGGCGCTCAGAAGTTGGGGTATGCGGGTCCTCGCGTTAGGACAATGTAAGAACCCGGGCCACAAGGTCAATTTATCCTACTATTTGACCCAGAGAAGACCGGCAGGGCCCGAGGGATTGCGAATGAACGAATCGGGTTCCTGCACCAAACCGCACAAGGGACGAGGCTTCCAGGTCAAATCGCCCATTTGAATTCTCACCGCGTGAGCGCCTGAATTCGCTCTCTGTCGACTGGGCGCAGCAGCGGCAGCGGCAGGAACATCAGCAGCAGCAGTAGCAGCACCAGCGGCGGTGGCTGCGGCGGCAGCAGCGGCGGCGGCGGCTCTGGCGGCGGTGGCGGCGGCGGCGGCAGCTGCAGCAACAGCAGCAGCAGCAACATCAGCAGCAGCAGCAGCAGTAGCAGCCACGTTATCCCCATCCGCGTGCAGCTAGACGCCGCTGAGGTGGCCGCGCTAGAACCGCCGCCGCCGCCGCCCTTCGTTGTATGTGAGCGTGTGTAGGGCGTGTGGGGTGTGGGGCGTCAGGGTAGTGGGTCGTGTGG
>SZWC01003434.1:146036-156553 GCA_023375785.1 Penium margaritaceum
TGCACTGCTTTTGGTATTGTTGTGGAGTTCAACACGACCACTGCACTGCTTTTGGTATTGTTGTGGAGTGCAACACGACCACTGTAATGCTTCTGGTATTGTTGTGGAGTGCAACACGACCACTGCACTGCTTTTGGTATTGTTGTGGAGTGCAACACGACCACTGCACTGCTTTTGGTGTTGTTGTGGAGTGCAACACGACCACTGCACTGCTTTTGGTATTGTTGTGGAGTGCAACACGACCACTGCACTGCTTTTGGTATTGTTGTGGAGTGCAACACGACCACTGCACTGCTTTTGGTATTGTTGTGGAGTGCAACACGACCACTGCACTGCTTCTGGTATTGTTGTGGAGTGCAACACGACCACTGCACTGCTTTTGGTATTGTTGTGGAGTGCAACACGACCACTGCACTGCTTTTGGTATTGTTGTGGAGTGCAACACGACCACTGCACTGCTTTGGTATTGTTGTGGAGTGCAACACGACCACTGCACTGCTTTTGGTATTGTTGTGGAGTGCAACACGACCATTGCACTGCTTTTGGTATTGTTGTGGAGTGCAACACGACCACTGCACTGCTTTTGGTATTGTTGTGGAGTGCAACACGACCACTGCACTGCTTTTGGTATTGTTGTGGAGTGCAACACGACCACTGCACTGCTTTTGGTGTTGTTGTGGAGTGCAACACGACCACTGCACTGCTTTTGGTGTTGTTGTGGAGTGCAACACGACCACTGCACTGCTTTTGGTATTGTTGTGGAGTGCAACACGACCACTGCACTGCTTTTGGTGTTGTTGTGGAGTGCAACACGACCACTGCACTGCTTTTGGTATTGTTGTGGAGTGCAACACGACCACTGCACTGCTTTTGGTATTGTTGTGGAGTGCAACACGACCACAGCACTGCTTTTGGTGTTGTTGTGGAGTGCAACACGACCACTGCAACACGAGCAAGCGGATATTGGCCATTGGCAACGGAAACGCCCATTTTGTGTGCGGGGAGGGTTGCGTGTTCTTGTGCCTTTCTTTTGAATGGCCGGAATGGTTGGAATGGTTGCAATGGTTGCAATGGTTGCAATGGTTGGAATGGTTGGAATGGTTGCAATGGTTGCAATGGTTGGAATGGTTGGTATGGTTGGAATGGTTGGAATGGTTGGAATGGTTGGAATGGTTGGAATGGTTGGAATGGCTGGAATGGCTGGAATGGTTGGAATGGTTGGAATGGTTGGAATGGTTGGAATGGTTGGAATGGTTGTAATGGTTGGAATGGTTGCAATGGTTGTAATGGTTGGAATGGTTGGAATGGTTGCAATGGTTGCAATGGTTGGAATGGTTGGAATGGTTGGAATGGTTGGAATGGTTGGAATGGTTGGAATGGTTGGAACGGTTGGAATGGTTGCAATGGTTGGAATGGTTGCAATGGTTGGTATGGTTGGTATGGTTGGTATGGTTGGTATGGTTGGTATGGTTGGAATGGTTGGAATGGTTGGAATGGTTGGAATGGTTGGTATGGTTGGTATGGTTGGTATGGTTGGAATGATTGGTATGGTTGGAATGATTGGTATGGTTGGTATGGTTGGTATGGTTGGTATGGTTGGTATGGTTGGTATGGTTGGTATGGTTGGTATGGTTGGAATGATTGGTATGGTTGGTATGGTTGGTATGGTTGGTGTGGTTTGAATGGTTGGAATGGTTGCAAAGGTTGGAATGGTTTGAATGCTTGGAATGGTTGGTATGGTTGGTATGGTTGGTATGGTTGGTATGGTTGGAATGGTTGGAATGGTTGGAATGGTTGGAATGGTTGGAATTTCTCTCCTGAGCTTGCAATCTCCTGACTATGTACTAAACTGCACTGCACTTTTGCACTGTACTGCATTGCACTGCCCTGCCCTGCACCGCACCGCACCGCACTGCACCGCACTCCACCTCACCGCACTGCACCGCACCGCACCGCACTGCACCCGCATTGCACGTTGTGACAGGCCACGGTTGTGGACGAGTTGGAGCAAGCGGATCGAATGCAGTGGCTGACGGTCGAGAAGGAGCATACGGTGAGTAGGCGCAGTTCTGTCTCCCGGAAAAGGAGGTTGAAAAAAGACAGAACAGGAAAGAAAGATAGAACAAAAGAAGAAGAAAGGGAAGAGAAGGGGGAAAGGGCAACAAGAAAAGAAAAGCGAAGGAAGGGAAAGAAAGCCAAGGAAAGGAAAACAAAAAAACAAGAAGCCGCTCCATCCGCACGCAAGGCGTGCAAACGAGCTGCATGCCGAGTCACGTTCCGCTGCAACGAGGCAAATTGGGGTGCAAAATCGTGCCATCCCGTTTCCGTGCTGCGCGGTAGTGGTCTGTCGACAAACGCAGGACATAGACAGAAACAGCGTGCAAAGGTGAGTGGAGGAGGGTGAGAGACACCACCGTAGGATGATTTGCAAAGCGTCTAAGGTCTATCTTATCCTAAGGTCTATTTTATCCTAAGGTCTATTTTATCCTAAGGTCTATTTTATCCTAAGGTCTGTTTTATCGTACGGTTGTGGTGTGTGAGCACACACAGGACAAGGTGACTGGAGGGTGAGAACTAAAGCCTTGTGGTTACGTTTTCAACTCTAACTTTCTGGTTACGTTTTGAATTTAACTTTCTGGTTATGTTTTTTACTCCAACCTTCTGGTTACGCTTTTAACTTGAACCTTCTGGTTATGTTTTGAACACTAACTTTCTGGTTCAGTTTTAACTCTAACCTTTGGTTATGTTTTCAACTCTATCCTTCTGTTTACATTTTCAACTCTAACCTCCTGGTCAGGAGGAGCCTGATGGATGGGTGGTTGGTGGACCATACCCGCATGGTATAGCTGGCCTAGCAGCACACAGCTTTGACGAGCCGTGGCTTACCCATTTTTTGACAAATCGATTTCAGTGCAAATGGCCCCGGATCCGATCCAACACATCGGTCAGAGTGAGTGAGCGAGCGAGGACTTGCATTGACACGTGGACTTTTGCAGGCCTTGTTAGGGCCATGTGTTTCTGTGTATCACATGCGAGCACTGTGGAGGAGCGATGACGCTCTGACGACCCACACAGCAAGATTGGATTTTTCTAAAGCGCTTTGCAAAGCGTTTAGAAACATTTAATTCCGCAGAGTGCTCGGGCAGATGAGCAGACTAGCCCATCCCTAGGCCATGCCATCTCACTCCAGTTTGCATGTGCATGTGCCACGATGCTGCAGCACGGTGTCCCTCCTGTGCAAGCATGAGTCCGTCGTCGGTGCGGACAAGGACCGACCACCTCACCACTTCAGACAGAGCAAGCGTCTAGGAAAGATCAGGCTACCCACAATGCACTAGCAGGGGGTCCTCCTGCGCAAGCATGAGTCGGTCTGTTGGTGTGTACATGATTGTGCACCGTCTAACCATTCCAAAGCATGAGTCGGTCTGTTGGTGTGTACGTGATTGTGCACCGTCTAACCATTCCAAAGCATGAGTGGGTCGTTGGTGTGTACGTGATTGTACACCGTCTAACCATTCCAAAGCATGAGTCGGTCGTTGGTGTGTACGTGATTGTACACCGTCTAACCATTCCAAGGCATGAGGGGGTCGTTGGTGTGCACGTGATTGTACACCGTCTAACCATTCCAAAGCATGAGTCGGTCGTTGGTGTGTACGTGATTGTACACCGTCTAACCATTCCAAGGCATGAGGGGGTCGTTGGTGTGCACGTGATTGTACACCGTCTAACCATTCCAAAGCATGAGTCGGTCGTTGGTGTGTACGTGATTGTACACCGTCTAACCATTCCAAGGCATGAGGGGGTCGTTGGTGTGCACGTGATTGTACACCGTCTAACCATTCCAAAGCATGAGTCGATCTGTTGGTGTGTACGTGATTGTACACCGTCTAACCATTCCAAAGCATGAGTCGGTCTGTTGGTGTGTACGTGATTGTACACCGTCTAACCATTCCAAAGCATGAGTGGATCGTTGGTGTGCACGTGATTGTACACCGTCTAACCATTCCAAAGCATGAGTCGGTCGTTGGTGTGTACGTAATTGTACACCGTCTAACCATTCCAAGGCATGAGGGGGTAGTTGGTGTGCACGTGATTGTAAACCGTCTAACCATTCCAAAGCATGAGTCGGTCGTTGGTGTGTACGTGATTGTACACCGTCTAACCATTCCAAAGCATGAGTGGGTCGTTGGTGTGCACGTGATTGTACACCATCTCACCATTCCAAAGCATGAGTGGGTCGTTGGTGTGCACGTGATTGTACACCGTCTAACCATTCCAAAGCATGAATGGGTCGTTGGTGTGCACGTGATTGTACACCGTCTCACCATTTCCAAAGCATGAGTGGGTCGTTGGTGTGCACGTGATTGTACACCGTCTCACCATTTCCAAAGCATGAGTGGGTCGTTGGTGTGCACGTGATTGTACACCGTCTAACCATTCCAAAGCATGAGTCAGTCGTTGGTGTGCACGTGAGTGCACACCGTCTAACCATTCCAAAGCATGAGTGGGTCGTTGGTGTGTACGTGATTGTACACCGTCTAACCATTCCAAAGCATGAGTGGGTCGTTGGTGTGCACGTGATTGTACACCGTCTAACCATTCCAAAGCATGAGTGGGTCGCTGGTGTGCACGTGATTGTACACCGTCTAACCGTTCCAAAGCATGAGTGGGTCGTTGGTGTGCACGTGATCATACACCGTCTGACCATTCCAAAGCATGAGTCAGTCGTTGGTGTGCACGTGATTGTACACCGTCTAACCATTCCAAAGCATGAGTCGGTCTGTTGGTGTGTACGTGATTGTGCACCGTCTAACCATTCCAAAGCATGAGTCGGTCTGCTCGTGTCTACGTGATTGTGCACCGTCTAACCATTCCAAAGCATGAGTCGGTCGTTGGTGTGCACGTGATTGTACACCATCTAACCATTCCAAAGCATGAGTGGGTCGTTGGTGTGCACGTGATTGTACACCATCTAACCATTCCAAAGCATGAGTGGGTCGTTGGTGTGCACGTGATTGTACACCGTCTAACCATTCCAAAGCATGAGTGGGTCGTTGGTGTGCACATGATTGTACACCGTCTCACCATTTCCAAAGCATGAGTGGGTCGTTGGTGTGCACGTGATTGTACACCGTCTCACCATTTCCAAAGCATGATTGGGTCGTTGGTGGGCATGTGATTCTACACCGTCTAACCATTCCAAAGCATGAGTGGGTCGTTGGTGTGCACGTGATTGTACACCGTCTAACCATTCCAAAGCATGAGTCGGTCGTTGGTGTGTACGTGATTGTACACCGTCTAACCATTCCAAAGCATGAGTGGGTCGTTGGTGTGCACGTGATTGTACACCGTCTAACCATTCCAAAGCATGAGTCGGTCGTTGGTGTGTACGTGATTGTACACCGTCTAACCATTCCAAAACACGAGTGGGTCGTTGGTGTGCACGTGATTGTACACCATCTAACCATTCCAAAGCATGAGTGGGTCGTTGGTGTGTACGTGATTGTACACCGTCTAACCATTCCAAAGCATGAGTGGGTCGTTGGTGTGCACGTGATTGTACACCGTCTAACCATTCCAAAGCATGAGTGGGTCGTTGGTGTGTACGTGATTGTACACCGTCTAACCATTCCAAAGCATGAGTGGGTCGTTGGTGTGCACGTGATTGTACACCGTCTAACCATTCCAAAGCATGAGTGGGTCGTTCGTGTGCACGTGATTGTACACCGTCTCACCATTTCCAAAGCATGAGTGGGTCGTTGGTGGGCATGTGATTCTACACCGTCTAACCATTCCAAAGCATGAGTGGGTCGTTGGTGGGCACGTGATTGTACACCGTCTAACCATTCCAAAGCATGAGTCGATCGTTGGTGTGCACGTGATTGTACACCGTCTAACCATTCCAAAGCATGAGTCGATCGTTGGTGTGCACGTGATTGTACACCGTCTAACCATTCCAAAGCATGAGTGGGTCGTTGGTGTGTACGTGATTGTACACCGTCTAACCATTCCAAAGCATGAGTGGGTCGTTGGTGTGCACGTGATTGTACACCGTCTAACCATTCCAAAGCATGAGTGGGTCGTTGGTGTGTACGTGATTGTACACCGTCTAACCATTCCAAAGCATGAGTGGGTCGTTGGTGTGCACGTGATTCTACACCGTCTAACCATTCCAAAGCATGAGTGGGTCGCTGGTGTGCACGTGATTGTACACCGTCTAACCGTTCCAAAGCATGACTGGGTCGTTGGTGTGCACGTGATTGTACTCCGTCTAACCATTCCAAAGCATGAGTCAGTCGTTGGTGTGTACGTGATTGTGCACCGTCAAACCATTCCAAAGCATGAGTCGGTCTGTTGGTGTGCACGTGATTGTGCACCGTCTAACCATTCCAAACCATGAGTGGGTTGTTGGTGTGTACGTGATTGTGCATTGTCTAACCATTCCAAAGCATGAGTCGGTCGTTGGTGTGTACGTGATTGTACTCCGTCTAACCATTCCAAAGCATGAGTCGGTCTGTTGGTGTGCACGTGATTGTACACCATCTAACCATTCCAAAGCATGAGTCGGTCGTTGGTGTGTACGTGATTGTACACCGTCTAACCATTCCAAAGCATCAGTCGGTCGTGGGTGTGCACGTGATTGTACACTGTCTAACCATTCCAAAGCATGAGTCAGTCGTTGGTGTGTACGTGATTGTACACCGTCTCACCATTTCCAAAACATGAGTGGGTCGTTGGTGTGCACGTGATTGTACACCGTCTAACCATTCCAAAGCATGAGTGGGTCGTTGGTGTGCACGTGATTGTACACCGTCTAACCATTCCAAAGCATGAGTGGGTCGTGGGTGTGCACGTGATTGTACACTGTCTAACCATTCCAAAGCATAAGTCGGTCTGTTGCTGTGCACGTCATTGTCCACCGTCTAACCATTCCAAAGCATAAGTCGGTCTGTTGCTGTGCACGTCATTGTCCACCGTCTAACCATTCCAAAGCATAAGTCGGTCTGTTGCTGTGCACGTCATTGTCCACCGTCTAACCATTCCAAAGCATAAGTCGGTCTGTTGCTGTGCACGTCATTGTCCACCGTCTAACCATTCCAAAGCATAAGTCGGTCTGTTGCTGTGCACGTCATTGTCCACCGTCTAACCATTCCAAAGCATAAGTCGGTCTGTTGCTGTGCACGTCATTGTCCACCGTCTAACCATTCCAAAGCATAAGTCGGTCTGTTGCTGTGCACGTCATTGTCCACCGTCTAACCATTCCAAAGCATAAGTCGGTCTGTTGCTGTGCACGTCATTGTCCACCGTCTAACCATTCCAAAGCATAAGTCGGTCTGTTGCTGTGCACGTCATTGTCCACCGTCTAACCATTCCAAAGCATAAGTCGGTCTGTTGCTGTGCACGTCATTGTCCACCGTCTAACCATTCCAAAGCATAAGTCGGTCTGTTGCTGTGCACGTCATTGTCCACCGTCTAACCATTCCAAAGCATAAGTCGGTCTGTTGCTGTGCACGTCATTGTCCACCGTCTAACCATTCCAAAGCATAAGTCGGTCTGTTGCTGTGCACGTCATTGTCCACCGTCTAACCATTCCAAAGCATAAGTCGGTCTGTTGCTGTGCACGTCATTGTCCACCGTCTAACCATTCCAAAGCATAAGTCGGTCTGTTGCTGTGCACGTCATTGTCCACCGTCTAACCATTCCAAAGCATAAGTCGGTCTGTTGCTGTGCACGTCATTGTCCACCGTCTAACCATTCCAAAGCATAAGTCGGTCTGTTGCTGTGCACGTCATTGTCCACCGTCTAACCATTCCAAAGCATAAGTCGGTCTGTTGCTGTGCACGTCATTGTCCACCGTCTAACCATTCCAAAGCATAAGTCGGTCTGTTGCTGTGCACGTCATTGTCCACCGTCTAACCATTCCAAAGCATAAGTCGGTCTGTTGCTGTGCACGTCATTGTCCACCGTCTAACCATTCCAAAGCATAAGTCGGTCTGTTGCTGTGCACGTCATTGTCCACCGTCTAACCATTCCAAAGCATAAGTCGGTCTGTTGCTGTGCACGTCATTGTCCACCGTCTAACCATTCCAAAGCATAAGTCGGTCTGTTGCTGTGCACGTCATTGTCCACCGTCTAACCATTCCAAAGCATAAGTCGGTCTGTTGCTGTGCACGTCATTGTCCACCGTCTAACCATTCCAAAGCATAAGTCGGTCTGTTGCTGTGCACGTCATTGTCCACCGTCTAACCATTCCAAAGCATAAGTCGGTCTGTTGCTGTGCACGTCATTGTCCACCGTCTAACCATTCCAAAGCATAAGTCGGTCTGTTGCTGTGCACGTCATTGTCCACCGTCTAACCATTCCAAAGCATAAGTCGGTCTGTTGCTGTGCACGTCATTGTCCACCGTCTAACCATTCCAAAGCATAAGTCGGTCTGTTGCTGTGCACGTCATTGTCCACCGTCTAACCATTCCAAAGCATAAGTCGGTCTGTTGCTGTGCACGTCATTGTCCACCGTCTAACCATTCCAAAGCATAAGTCGGTCTGTTGCTGTGCACGTCATTGTCCACCGTCTAACCATTCCAAAGCATAAGTCGGTCTGTTGCTGTGCACGTCATTGTCCACCGTCTAACCATTCCAAAGCATAAGTCGGTCTGTTGCTGTGCACGTCATTGTCCACCGTCTAACCATTCCAAAGCATAAGTCGGTCTGTTGCTGTGCACGTCATTGTCCACCGTCTAACCATTCCAAAGCATAAGTCGGTCTGTTGCTGTGCACGTCATTGTCCACCGTCTAACCATTCCAAAGCATAAGTCGGTCTGTTGCTGTGCACGTCATTGTCCACCGTCTAACCATTCCAAAGCATAAGTCGGTCTGTTGCTGTGCACGTCATTGTCCACCGTCTAACCATTCCAAAGCATAAGTCGGTCTGTTGCTGTGCACGTCATTGTCCACCGTCTAACCATTCCAAAGCATAAGTCGGTCTGTTGCTGTGCACGTCATTGTCCACCGTCTAACCATTCCAAAGCATAAGTCGGTCTGTTGCTGTGCACGTCATTGTCCACCGTCTAACCATTCCAAAGCATAAGTCGGTCTGTTGCTGTGCACGTCATTGTCCACCGTCTAACCATTCCAAAGCATAAGTCGGTCTGTTGCTGTGCACGTCATTGTCCACCGTCTAACCATTCCAAAGCATAAGTCGGTCTGTTGCTGTGCACGTCATTGTCCACCGTCTAACCATTCCAAAGCATAAGTCGGTCTGTTGCTGTGCACGTCATTGTCCACCGTCTAACCATTCCAAAGCATAAGTCGGTCTGTTGCTGTGCACGTCATTGTCCACCGTCTAACCATTCCAAAGCATAAGTCGGTCTGTTGCTGTGCACGTCATTGTCCACCGTCTAACCATTCCAAAGCATAAGTCGGTCTGTTGCTGTGCACGTCATTGTCCACCGTCTAACCATTCCAAAGCATAAGTCGGTCTGTTGCTGTGCACGTCATTGTCCACCGTCTAACCATTCCAAAGCATAAGTCGGTCTGTTGCTGTGCACGTCATTGTCCACCGTCTAACCATTCCAAAGCATAAGTCGGTCTGTTGCTGTGCACGTCATTGTCCACCGTCTAACCATTCCAAAGCATAAGTCGGTCTGTTGCTGTGCACGTCATTGTCCACCGTCTAACCATTCCAAAGCATAAGTCGGTCTGTTGCTGTGCACGTCATTGTCCACCGTCTAACCATTCCAAAGCATAAGTCGGTCTGTTGCTGTGCACGTCATTGTCCACCGTCTAACCATTCCAAAGCATAAGTCGGTCTGTTGCTGTGCACGTCATTGTCCACCGTCTAACCATTCCAAAGCATAAGTCGGTCTGTTGCTGTGCACGTCATTGTCCACCGTCTAACCATTCCAAAGCATAAGTCGGTCTGTTGCTGTGCACGTCATTGTCCACCGTCTAACCATTCCAAAGCATAAGTCGGTCTGTTGCTGTGCACGTCATTGTCCACCGTCTAACCATTCCAAAGCATAAGTCGGTCTGTTGCTGTGCACGTCATTGTCCACCGTCTAACCATTCCAAAGCATAAGTCGGTCTGTTGCTGTGCACGTCATTGTCCACCGTCTAACCATTCCAAAGCATAAGTCGGTCTGTTGCTGTGCACGTCATTGTCCACCGTCTAACCATTCCAAAGCATAAGTCGGTCTGTTGCTGTGCACGTGATTGTACACCGTCTAACCGTTCCAAAGCATGAGTGGGTCGTTGGTGTGCACGTGATTGTACACCGTCTAACCATTCCAAAGCATGAGTCGGTCTGTTGCTGTGCACGTCATTGTACACCGTCTAACCATTCCAAAGCATGAGTCAGTCGTTGGTGTGTACGTGATTGTGCACCATCTAACCATTCCAAAGCATGAGTCGGTCTGTTGGTGTGTACGTGATTGTACACCGTCTAACCATTCCAAAGCATGCGTGGGTCGTTGGTGTGCACGTGATTGTACACCGTCTCACCATTTCCAAAGCATGAG
>SZWC01003435.1:0-25101 GCA_023375785.1 Penium margaritaceum
GTGTGTGTGTGTGTGTGTGTGTGTGTGTGTGTGTGTGTGTGAGTCCCTGTGTGTTTGCAGGCAGAGTTGCAAATGCTCAAGTCCGAAAGCACGCGCACTGCAAGACAGCTCTGGATTAGGCTCAAGTGTCACACATCCGTCCACATGTGGATGGGAGCACACCTGGTTGGGGTGTGCTCAGGTGTTAACATGCCATAGAGAGACGGGAAATGGATGTGCATGTCACTTTGGAGTCATAAGCTGCTCCAGAAGCTGGGAGGGACTGATTCCCTGTTGTGGATACTTATAAAGTTGATCACCATTCCCATAGTTGATTGCCATTCCCAGAGTTCATTGCCATTCCCAGAGTTCATCACCATTCCTAATGTTTTATCTGGTGTTCATTTTCTTTGGAATTTCCAATCTTCATTGCCATTTGACTTCTCCATGGACATTTCCAATGTTTCATTTGGTGCACGAATCACGCGATTAAACTGCTGGCGGCAGTCAAAGCAACCTTTTCAACTGTTCTCAAACTCAGAAGTTCTACCCTTGTCGTTAGCTCCGCTGTAACCGGCATGACTGCGTTCGTAGGCGTGCAGACAGCAGCTGACATTGTCAGCAGGCTTCAAACCATTCCTTCGGCGGCTGACGTCAGAGCGTAGTGTGTCAGCTCTGCTTTTCGACCTGCTGCTGCCAACCACCCCATTCTTCACGCACTCGCAAAGGTGTTCAAGGTGATTGAAGAGATTTGGCAGCAGTGGGAGCGTACCACCACCACCACCACCAAGCCCACGCCCACCATCCCCATCGCCTCCTGAGACACCATCTCCTCCATACAGGAAGGCATGTGGTGGCAAGATAAAAAGAGCTGATGTACGATGTGGTTACAGTACGATGTGGTTACATCACGATGTGGTTACAGCACGATGTGGTTACAGCACGATGTGGTTACAGCACGATGTGGTTACATCACGATGTGGTTACAGCACGATGTGGTTACAGCACGTTGTGGTTACAGCATGATGTGGTTACAAACCGATGTGGTTACAGCACGATGTGGTTATAGCATGATGTGGTTACAGCACGATGTGGTTACAGCACGATGTGGTTACGGCACGATGTGGTTACCGCACGATGTGGTTACAGCACGATGTGGTTACATCACGATGTGGTTACAGCAAGATGTGGTTACATCACCATGTGGTTACAGCACGATGTGGTTACAGCACGATGTGGTTACAACACGATGTGGTTATTGCACGATGTGGTTACAACACAATGCGGTTATAACACGATGTGGTTACAGCACGATGTGGTTACAGCACGATGTGGTTACAGCACGATGTGGTTACAGCACGATGTGGTTACAACACGATGTGGTTATTGCACGATGTGGTTACAACACAATGCGGTTATAACACGATGTGGTTACAGCACGATGTGGTTACAGCACGATGTGGTTACAGCACGATGTGGTTACAGCACGACGTGGTTACAGCACGATGTGGTTACAGCACGATGTGGTTACAGCACGATGTGGTTACAGCAGGATGTGGTTACATCATGATGTGGTTACAGCAAGATGTGGTTACAGCACGATGTGGTTACAGCACGATGTGGTTACGGCACAATGTGGTTACAACACGATGTGGTTACACCATGATGTGGTTATAGCACGATGTGCTTACAACACGATGTGGTTACAGCATGATGTGGTTACTGCACGATGTGGTTACAACACGATGTGGTTACAGCACGATGTGGTTACAGCACGATGTGGTTACAACACGATGTGGTTAAAACATGATGTGGTTACAACACAATGTCGTTACATAACGATGTGGTTACAGCATGATGTGGTTACAAGATGATGTGGTTACACCATGATGTCGTTACAGCATGATGTGGTTATAGTACCACCGTGGCTACAACATGATGTGGTTAGAGCACGATGTGGTTACGGAACGATGTGGTTACAACACAATGTGGTTACAGCACGATGTGGTTGCAGCACAATGTGGTTACAAGACCATGTGGTTACGGCATGATGTGGTTACAGCACCATGTGGTTACAGCACGATGTGGTTACAACACGATGTGGTTACAGCACGATGTGGTTACAGCATGATGTGGTTACACCACGATGTGGTTACAGCACGATGTGGTTACAACACGATGTCCTCACAGCAAGATGTGGTTAGAGCTCGATGTGGTTACAACACGATGTGGTTACAGCACGATGTGGTTTTAGCACGATTTGGGTTTGAGCACGATGTGGTTACTGCACGATGTGGTTACAGCACGATGTGGTTACAACACGATTGTGGTTACAACACAATGTGGTTACTGCACGATGTGGTTACATCACGATGTGGTTATAGCACGATGTGGTTACAGCACGATGTGGTTACAACACGATGTGGTTACAGTACGGTGTGGTTACAGCACAGTGTGGTTACAGCAGAATGTGGTTACAGCACGATGTGGTTACAGCACGATGTGGTTACAGCACGATGTGCTTACAGCACGATGTGGTTACAACACGATATGGTTACAGCATGATGTGGTTTGAACAGGATGTGGTTACAGCACGATGTGGTTACAATACGATGTTACAGCACGATGGTCGTTACAGCACGATGTGGTTATAGCACGATGTCGTTATAACATGATATGAAACAAAAAGCACGACGTGGTTACAACACGATGTGCTTACAGGACGATGTAGTTACAGCAAGATGTGGTCACAGCACGATGTGGTTACAGCACGATGTGGTTACAGCACAATGTGGTTACAACACGATGTGGTTACAGCATGATGTGGTTACAGCACGATGTTGTTACATCATGATGTGGTTATAGCACGATGTGGTTACAGCAAGATTTGGTTACAGCATGATGTGGTTAAAGCACGATGTGGTTACAACACGATGTGGCTACAGCACGATGTGGCTAAAGCACGATTGTGGTTACAGCACGATGTGGTTATAAGACGATGTGGTTACATCAGAATTGCGCTTACAGCAGGATTTGGTTAAAACAAGATTGTGGTTACAGCACAATGTGGTTACCGCACGATCTGGTTACAGCACAATGTGGTTACAGCACGATGTGGTTAAAGCATGATGTGGTCAAAACACGATGTGATTACGACACGATGTGGTTAGAGCATGATGTGGTAATAGCACGATGTGGTTACACCACAATGTGGTTTTAGCACGATGTGGTTACACCACAATGTGGTTACACCACGATGTGGTTATTGCACGATGTGGTTACAGCACGATGTGGTCACAACAAGATGTGGTTACAGCACGATGTGGTTAGAGCAAGATGTGGTCACAGCACGATGTGGTCACATTACGATGTTGTTACAGCACGATGTGGTTGCAGCACGATGTGGTTACAGCACGATGTTGTTACAACACGATGTGGTTAGAGCACGACGTTGTTACAGAACGATGTGGTTATAACACGATGTGGTTACATCACGATGTGGTTACAGCACGATGTGGTTCGAGCATGATGTGGTTACAACAGGATGTGGTTACAGCATGATGTGGTTACAGCACGATGTGGTTACAGCACGATGTGGTTTCAACACGATGTGGTTACTGCACGATGTGGTTATAGCAAGATGTGGATAGAGCACGATGTGGTTACAAAACAATGTGGTTACTGCACGATGTGCTTACTGCACGATGTCGTTACAACACGATGTGATTATAGCACGGTGTGGTTACAACATGATGTGGTTATAGCACGATTTAGTTACAGCACGATGTGGTTACAGCACGATGTGGTTATAGCACGATTGTTGTGACAGCACAATGTGGTTACAGCACGATGTGGTTCCAGCACGATGTGGTTACAGAACAATGTGGTTACAAGACAATGTGGTTATAGCACCATGTGGCTACAGCACGATGTGGTTACAGCACGATGTGGTTACAGCACGATTATGGTTACAGCACGATGTGGTTACAGCACGATGTTGTTACAATACGATTGTGGTTACAGCTCGATATGGTTACAGCACGATGTGGTTAAAGCACGATGTGGTTAATATACGATGTTGTTAAGGTACGATGTGGTTACAGCACGATGTGGTTACAGCATGATGAGGTTACAACACGATGTGGTTACAGCACGATGTGGCTACAACATGATTGTGGTTACTGCACGATGTGATTACAGCACGATGTGGTTACAACACGATGTGGTTACAGTAGAATTGTGGTTACAGCAGGATGTGGTTAAAACACGTTTGTGGTTACAGCACGATGTGGTTACAGCACGATTTGGTTACAGCACGATGTGGTTACAGCACGATGTTGTGAAAGCACGATGTGGTCACAGCACGATGTGGTTATGACACGATGTGGTTGCAGCATGATGTGGTGATAGCACGATGTGGTTACACTACGATGTGGTTTCAGCAGGATGTGGTTACACCACAATGTGGCTATAGCACAATGTGGTTACAGCACGATGTGGTCACAGCAAGATGTGGTTACAACACCATGTCGTTACACCACGATGTGGTCACATCACGATGTGGTCACATTACGATGTTGTTATAGCACGATGTGATCACAGCATGATGTGGTTACAGCACGATGTAATTACACACGATGTGGTTACAAAACGATGTTGTTACAGCACGATGTGGTTACAGCACGATGTGGTTCCAGAACGATGTGGTTACAGCACGATGTCATTATAGCACGATGTGGTTACAACACGATGTGGTTACAGCACAATGTGGTTACAACAGGATGTGGTTACAGCACGATGTGGTTACAGCACGATGTGGTTACAGCATGATGTGGTTACAGCACGATTTGGTTACGGCACCATGTGGTTCTAGCATGATGTTGATACAGCACGATGTGGTTACAGCACGATGTGGTTACTAGACGATGTGGTTACAGCATGATGTGGTTTCAGCACAATGTGGTTAGAGCACCATGTGGTTACAGCACGATGTGGTTACAGCACGATGTGGTTACGGCACGATGTGGTTACTGCACGATGTGGTTACAGCACGATGTGGTTACAGCACGATGTGGTTACAGCAACAGGTGGTTACACCACCATGTGGTTATAGCAAGATGTGGTTACAGCACGATGTGGTTACTGCACGATGTGGTTACAGCACGATGTGGTTAGTGCACGATGTGGTTACAGCACGATGTGGTTACATCATGATGTGGTTATAGCACGATGTGGTTACAGCACGATGTGGTTACAGCAAGATGTGGTTACAACACAATGTGGTTATAGCACGATGTGGTTACAGCACGGAGTGGTTACATCACGATGTGGTTACAACACGATGTGGTTATAGCACGCTGTGGTTATAGTACGATCGTGGTTACAGCATGATGTGGTTAGGGCACGATGTGGTTACAGAACCATGTGGTTACAGAACCATGTGGTTACAGCACGATGTGGTTGCAGCACGATGTGGTTATAGCACGATGTGGTTACAACATGATGTGGTTATAGAACGATGTGGTTATTGCACGGTGTGGTTACAGCACGATGTGGTTACAGCACGATGTGGTTACAAAAGGATGTGGTTACAACACGTTTGTGGTTACATCACGATGTGGTTATGGCACGATGTGGTTCCAACACGATGTTGTTATGTGGTTACAGCACGATGTGGTTTAAGCACGATGTGGTTACAGCACGATGTTGTTACAGCTTGATGTGGTTACAGCACGGTGTGGTTAAAACATGGTGTGGTTACAGCACGATGCGCTTATAGCACACTGTGGTTGCACCATGATGTGGTTACAGCACGATGTGGTTACAGCATGATGTGGTTAGATCATGATGTGGTTACAGCACGATGTGGTTAGAGCACGATTGTGGTTACACCACGATGTGGTTACAGCACGACGTGGTTACAACACGATGTGGTTACGGTACGATGTGGTTAAAGCACAATGTGGTCACAGCACGATGGGATCAGTGCACGATGCGGTCACACAAGGATGTGGTTATAGCACGATGTGGTTACAGCACGATGTGGTTACAACACGTTGTGGTTACAACACCATTCTGGTTACAGCACGATGTGGTTACAACACAATTGTGGTTACAGCACGATGTGCTTACAGCACGATGTGGATACATCACGATGTGGTTACAGCACAATGTGGTCACAGCACGATGTGGTTACATCACGATGCGGTTACATCATGATGTGGTTTCATCATTATGTGGTGCAGCCCGATGTGGTTACAGCACGATGTGGTTACATAACGATGTGGTTACACCATTATGTGGTTATAGCGCGTTGTGGTTACAATACAATGTGGTCACAGCACGATATAGATACAGCACGATGTGGTTACAGCACGATGTGGTCACAACAGGATGTTGTTACATCACGATGTGGTTACTGCACGATGTGTTTACAGGATGATATGGTTATATCACGATGTGGTTATAGCACGATGTGGTTGCACAACGATGTGGTTACAGCACGATGTGGTTACAGCACGTTGTGGTTTTAGCACAATGTGGTTACAAAACGATCTGGTTACAACACGATGTGGATACAACACAATGTGGTTACTGCAAGATGTGGTTAAAGAACGATGTGGTTGCAGCACGATGTGGTTATGGCACGATGTGGTTACAACACGATGTGGTTACAACACAGTGTGGTTACAGAACGATGTTGTTACAGCACGATGTCGTTACAGCATAATGTGGTTACAGCACGATGTGGTTACTACACGATGTGGTTACAACATGACGTGGTTACAACACCATGTGGTTAAAGTACTATGTGGTTACAGCAGGATGTGGTCACAGCACGATGCGATAATAACACAATGCGGTCAATGCATGATGTGGTTACAGCACGATGTGGTTACAGCACGATGTGGTTACAGTATCATGTGGTTACAACATGATGTGGTCATAGCACGATGTGAATACAGCACGATGTGCTTACATCACGATGTGGTTACAGATCGATGTGGTTACAACACGATGTGCCTACAACACGATTCTGGTTACAGCACGATTGTGGTTACAGCACGATGTGCTTAGAGCACGATGTGGTTACAGCACGATGTGGTTAAAGCATGATTGTGGTTACAGCATCATGTGATTACAGCACGATTATGGTTACAGTACGATGTGGTTACAGCACGATGTGGTCACAACACGATGTGGTTACAACAGGATGTGGTTACAACATGATGTGGAAATAGAACGATGTGGTTACACCACGATGATGTTTCAGCACGATGTGGTTACTGCATGATGTGGTTATTGCATGATGATGTCACAGCACGATGTGGTTATAACACGATGTGGTTAGAGCACGATGTGGTTAAGAAACATGTGGTTATAGCACGATGTGGTTATAGCACGATGTGGTTACAGCACGATGTGGTTATAGCATGATGTGGTCACAACACGATGTGGTTACAACACACAGTGGTTACAGCACGATGTGGTCACAGCACGATTTGGTCACAGCAGCATGTTGTTACAGCACGATGTGGTTACACCACGATGTGGTTACAACATGATGTGGTTACAGCACGATGTGGTTACAGCACGATATGGTTACAACACGATGTGGATACAACACGATGTGGTCACAGCATGATGTGGTTAGAGCATGATGTGGTTACAGCACAATGTGGTTACAGCACGATGTGGTTACAATAGGATGTGGTTACAGTATGATGTGGTTACAACACGATGTGGTTGCAGCTTGATGTGGTTATAGCAAGATGTGGTTATAGCATGATGTGGTTACGGCACGATGTGGTTACAGCACGATGTGTTTACAACACGATGTGGTTACAGCACGATGTGGCTACTGCACGATGTGGTTAGAGCACGATGTGCTTCTTATACAATGTGGTTACAGCACGATAAGGTTACATCAAGATTGTGGTTACAGCACCATGTGATTACAGCAAGATGTGGTTACAGCACGATGTGGTTACAGCGTGATTGTGGTTACATCACAATGTGGTTATAGCACGATGTGTTTATAGCACGATATGGTTACAGCACGATTTGGTTACTGCACGATGTGGTTACAGCACGATGTGGTTATAGCACAATGTGGTTACAACACGATGTGGTGACTACACAATGTGATTACAGCACCATATGGTTACAGCACAATTTGGTTACAGCACGATGTGGTTAGAGCACGATGTGGTTATAACACGATGTGGTTACAGCACGATTGTGGTTACAGCATGATGTGGTTAGAGCACGATGTGGTTATAGCACGACGTGGTTAGAACAAGATGTAGTTACAGCACGATTTGGTTATTGCACGATGTGGTTACAACACGATTGTGGTTACATAACGATGTGGTTACAGCACGATGTGGTTATGGGATGATGTGGTTACAACACGATCTGGTTACAGTACAGTTGTGGTTAAAGCATGATGTGGTTAGAGCACGATGTGGTTACAACACGATGTGGTTAAGCACGATGTGGTTACAACACGATGTGGTTACAGCACGATGTGGTTACAGCACGATGTGGTCACAGCACAATGTGGTTATAGAACGATGTCGTTACAGCACGATGTGGTTACAGCATCATGTGGTTACACCACGATGTGGTTACAGCACGATGTGCTTATAGCATGATGTGGTTAGAACACGATGTGGTTACAGCACGATATGGTTACAGCACAATGTGGTCACATCACGATGTGGTTACAGCACGATTGTGGTTACAGCATGATGTGGCTACAACATGATGTGAATATAGCACGATGTGGTTACAACACGACGTGGTTACAACACGATGTGATTACAGTATGGTGTATTTACAGCACCATGTGGTCAAAGCACGATGCGGTCACAGCACGATGTGGTTACAGCACGATGTGGTTACAACACGATTTGGTTAAAGCACGATGTGGTTACAACATGATGTGGTTACAGCATGATGTGTTTAGAGCACGATGTGGACATAGCTCGATGTGGTTACAACACAATGTGGTTACAGCATGATGTGGTTACAGCACGATGTGGTTACAACACGATTGTGGTTACAACACGATGTGGTTACAGCACGATGTGGTTACAGCACGATTTGGTTACAGCACGATTGTCGTTATAGCACGATGTGGTTACAACACGATTGTGGTTACAGCACGATGTGGTTACAGCACGATGTGGTTACAACACAATGTGGTTACAGCACGATGTGGTCAAAGCACGATGTGGTTACAGCACGATGTGGTTACAACATGATGTGCTTACAGCATGATGTGGTACAGCACGATGTGGTTATAGCACCATGTAGGTACATAACGATGTGGTTATAGCACGATGTGGTTACAACACGATGTGGTCACAACACAATGTGGGTACACCACGATGTGGTTACAGCACGATGTTGTCACAGCATGATGTGGTCAGAGCACGATGTGGTTATGGCACTATGTGGTTACAGCACGATGTGGTTACAGCACGATGTGGTTGCACAACGATGTGGTTACAGCACGATGTGGTTACAGCACGATGTGGTTGCGGCACGATGTGGTTATAGCACGATGTGGTTACAGCACGATGTGGTTGCACAACGATATGGTTACAGCACGATGTGGTTACAGCATGATGTGGTTACAGCAAAATGTGGTTACAGCATGATGTGGTTACAGCACGATGTGGTTACAACACGATGTGGTTATAGCACGATGTGGTTATAGCACGATGTGGTTATAGCACGATGTGGTTAAAGCAAGATGTAGTTACAGCAGGATGTGGTCACATAACGATGCGATCACCACACGATGCGGTCAAAGCACGCTGTGGTTACAACACGATGTAGTTACAGCACGATGTGGTTACAGCACGATGTGGTTATAGCATGCTATGGTTATAGCACGATGTGGTTACATCACGATATGGTTAAAACACGATGTGGTTACAGATTGATGTGGTTACAGCACGATGTGGTTCCAGCACGATTGTGGTTACAGCACGATTGTGGTTACAACACGAAGTGATTACTACACGATGTGGTTACAGCACGATGTGGCTACAGCACGATTGTGGTTACAGCACGATGTGGTTACAGCACGATGTGGTTACAACACGATTGTGGTTACTGCACGATGTGGTTACAGCACGATGTGGTTATAGCACAATGTGGCTAAGTACGATGTGATTAGAGCACGATGTGGTCACAGCATGATGTGGTTACAACACAATGTGGTTACAGCATGTTGTGGTTACAGAACGATGTGGTTGCAGCACGATGTGGTAACAACACGATGTGGTTACAACACGATGTGGTTAGAGCACGATGTGGTTAGTACGATGTGGTTACAGCACGATGTGGTTATAGCACGATGTGGTTAAAGGACGACGTGGTTACAACACGATGTGGTTACATCACGATGTGGTTACAACACGATGTGGTTACAGCACAATGTGGTTACAGCATGGTCTCGTTACAACAAGATGTGGTTACGGTATAATGTGGTTACAACACGATGTGGTTATAGCACGATGTGGTTCGAGCACGATGTGGTTACAGCACGATGTGGTTACGGCACAATGTGGTTACAACACGATGTGTTTTTCTCCACGATGTGGTTATAGCACGATGTGGTTACTGCACGATGTGGTTACAACACGATGTGGCTCTAGTACAATGTGGTTACAGCACGATGTGGTTGTAACACGATGTGGTTACAGCACGATTGTGGTGATAGCAAAAATGTGATTTGAGCACGACGTGGTTACAGCACGATGTGGTTACAGCACGATGTGGTTACAACACGATGTGGTTACAACACGATGTGGTTACAGCACGATGTGGTTACAGCACGATGTGGTTACAGCACGATGTGCTTACATCACAATGTGGTTACAACACGATGTGGTTACAGCATGATTGTGGTTACAGCACGATGTGGATACAGCACGATGTGGCTATAGCACCACATGGTTACAACAGGATGTGGTTACAACACGATGTGGTCATAGCACGATGCGGTCATAGCACAATGTGGTTACTATACAATGTGATTACAACACAGTCTTGTTACAACATGATGTGGTTACAGCACGATGTGGTTATATCTTGATTGTGGTTACAACACGATGTGGTTACAGCACAATGTACTTACAGCACGATGTGGTTCGACACGATTGTGGTTACAACACGATGTGGTTATAGCACAATGTGGTTACAACACGATGTGGTTACAACCTGATGTGGGTACAGCACGATGTGGTTACAGCATGATGTGGTTACAGCACGATGTGGTTACAGCATCATGTGGGTTCAACACCATGTGGTTACAACACGGTTTGGTTACAGCACGGTGTGGTTACAGTAAGATGTTGTTACATCATGATGTGGTTACAACATGATGCGGTTAAAGCATGATGTGGTTACAACATTATGTGGTTAGAGCACGATGTGGTTACCGCACGATGTGGTTACAGCACCATGTGGTTACAGCACGATTGTGGGTACAGCAGGATGTGGTTACAGCACGATGTGGTTATACAACGATGTGGTTACAGTAGGATGTGGTTACAACACGATGTGGTTACAGTACAATGTGGTTAGAGCATGATGTGGTTACAGCACGATGTGGTCACAGCATGATGTGGTTACATTACCATGTGGTAATAGCACGATGTGGTTACAGCACCATTTGGTTACAGCACGATGTGGTTACAACATGATGTGGTTACAACACGATGTGGTCATAGCACGATGTGGTCACAGCACGATGTTGCTAAAGCACGATGTGGTTACAGCACGATGTGAATACAGCACGATGTGGTTACAGCATGATGTGATTATAGCATGATGTGGTTACACCACGAAGTGGTTACAACACGATCTGGTTACAACACGATGTGGTTAAGCTGGATCTGGTTACAGCACCATGTGGTAACAGCACGATGTGGGTACAACAGGATGTGGTTACAGCACGATGTGGTTTTAGCATGATGTGGTTGCAGCACGATGTGGTTACAGCATGATGTGGTTGCAACACGATGTGGTTACGGCACAATGTGGTTACAGCACGATGTGGTTATAGCATGATGTGGTTATAGCACGATGTGGTTACAACACGATTGTGGTTACAGCACGATTGTGGTTACAGCACGACGTGATTACCGGACGATGTGGTTACAGCACGATGTGGTTACAGCACGATTGTGGTTACAGCACGATTGTGGTTACAGCACGATGTGGTTACAGAAGGATGTGGTTAAAGCACGATGTGCTTACAACACGATGTGGTTACAGCACGATGTGGTTACAACACGATGTGGTTACAGCAGAATGTGGTTACAACACGATGTAGTTAGAACACGATGTGGTTAAAGCACGATTGTGGTTGCAGCTCGATGTGTTTACATAAGGATATGGTTATAGCACGATGTGGTTACAGCACGATGTGGTTACAGCACGATGTGGTTACAGCACCATGTGGTTACAGCACAATGTGGTTACAGCATGATGTGGTTACAGCACGATGTGGTCCCAGCACGATGTGGTTACAAGAGGATGTGGTTACAACACGATGTGGTTAGAGCACGATGTGGTTACAGCACGATGTGATTACAGCACCATGTGGTTACAGCACGATGTGATTACAGCACGATCTGGTTACAGCACGATGTGGTTACAGCACGATGTGGTTACAGCACGATTGTGGTTACAACAAGATGTGCTTACAGCACAATGTAGTTACAGCATGACGTGGTTACAACAAGATGTGGTTACAGCACGATGTGGTTACAGCACGATGTGGTTATAGTACGATGCGATCACATGACGATGTGGCTACTGCACGATGTGGTTACATCACGATGTGGTTACAGCATGATGTGGTTACAGCACGATGTGGTTATAGCACGATTGTGGTTACAGCACGATGTGGTTACAACACGATGTTGTTACAACACGATGTGGTTACAACACGGTTAAGTTACACCACGGTGTGGTTACAGCACGATGTGGTTACAACATGATGTGGTTACAGCACGATGCAGTTATAGCACGATGTGGTTACAACATTATGTGGTTAGAGCACGATGTGGTTACAGCACGATTTGGTTATAGCACGATGTGGTTACAGCACGATGTGGTTACATCACGATGTGGTTACAATACTATGTGGTTACAGCACGATGTGGTTACAGCACGATGTGGTCACAACACGATGTGGTTACAAGACCATGTGGTAACAGCACGATGTGGTTAAGTTTGATGTTGTTAGAGCACGATTTTGTTAAAGCACCATGTGATTATAGCACGATGTGGTTACAGCACGATGTGGTTACAACACGATGTGGTTACAGCACGATGTGGTTAAGCACGATGTGGTTACAGCACAATGTGGTTACAGGACGATGTGGTTACAACAGGATGTGGTTACAGTACGATGTGGTTACAGCATGATGTGGTAGCAACACGATGAGGTTATAGCATGATGTAGTTACAACACGATGTGGTTACAGCACAATGTGGTTACAGCACGATGTGGTTACAGCAAAATGTGGTTACAACACGATGTGGTTACTGCACAATGTGGTTATAGCACGGTGTGGTTACAACATGATGTGGTTATAGCACGATGTGGTTACAGAAGGATGTGGTTACAGCACGATGTGGTTATAGCACGATGTGGTTATAGCACGATGTGGTTACAACACGATGTGGTTAGAGCATAATGTGGTTACAACACGATGTAGTTACAACACGATGTGGTTATAGCACGAATTGTTTATGGCACGATGTGGTTAGAGCACTATTCGGTTACAACACAATGTGGTTACAGCACGATGTGGTTACAGCACAGTATGGTTACAGGAGAATGTGGTTACAGCACGATGTGGTTGCAACAAGATGTGGTTACAGCACGATGTGATTACAACACCATGTAATTACAGCACGATGTGATTACAGCACGATGTGGTTACAGCACGATGTGGTTACAGCACAATGTGGTTGCAGCACGATTGTGGTTACAACACGATGGGCTTACAACACAATGTGGTTATAGTACGACGTGGTTACAACACGATGTGGTTACAGCACGATGTGGTTAAAGCACGATGTGGTCACAGCACAATGCGGTCACAAGACGATGTGGTTACTGCACGATGTGGTTACAGCACGATGTGGTTACAGCATGATGTGGTTACAGCACGATGTGGTTAAGGCATGATTGTGGTTACAACACAATGTGGTTACAGCATGATGTGGTTACAGTACGATGTGGTTACAACACGATTGTGGTTACAGCACGATGTGGTTACAGAAGGATGTGGTTACAGCACGATGTGGTTACAGCACGATGTGGTTATAGCACGATGTGGTTACAACATGATGTCGTTACAGCACGATGTGGTCACAGCACGATGTGGTTACAACACGATGTAGTTACAGCACGGTGTGGTTATAGCACGGTGTGGTTACAGCAGGTTGTGGTTACAGCACGATGTTGTTACAGCACGATGCGGTTTCAACACAATGTGGTTATAACAAGATGCGGTTAGAGCACGATGTGGTTACAGCACGATGTGGTTACAGCACGATGAGGTTACAGCATGATTGTGGTTACAGCACGATGTGGTTACAGCACGATGTGGTTACAGTACGATGTGGTTACAACACGATGTGGTCACAGCACGATGCGATCAGAGCACGATGTGGTCCCAGCATGATGTGGTTACAGCACAATGTGGTTATAGCACGATGTGGTCACAGCACAATGTGAATACAGCATGATGTGGTTACAGCATGATGTGGTTCCAGCATGATGTGGTTACAACACAATGTGGTTACAGCATGATGTGGTTATAACACGATGTGGTTGCAACACGATTGTGCTTATAGTACGATGTGATTAGAGCACAATGTGGTTACCGCACCATGTGGTTACAGCACGATTGTGGTTACAGTACGATGTAGTTACAATAGGATTGTGGTTACAGCACGATGTGGTGACAGCACGATGTGGTTAGAGCACAATGTGGTTACACCACGATGTGGTTACAGCATGATGTGGTCACAGCACGATGTGGTTACAGCATGATGTGGGTATAGCCTAATGTGGTTATAGCACGATATGGTTACAACACGTTGTGGTAACACCACGATGTGGTTATAGCACCATGTGGTTACAACATGATGTGGTCACAGCATGATGTGGTTACAGCACGATGTGGTTATAGCAAAATGTGGTCACAACACGATGTCGTCATAGCACGATGTTGTTACAGCACGATGTGGTTACAGCACGATGTGGTTACAACACGATGTGGTTCAGCACGACGTTGTTCCAGCATGACGTGGTTCCAACACGATTTGGTTACAGTACGATGTGGTTACAGCACAATGTGGTCACATGTCGATACGATCACAGCAGGATGCGGTCATGGCATGATGTTTTTACAGCACGATGTGGTTACAGCACGATGTGGTTACAGCATGACGTGGTTACATCAACATGTGTTTTTCAGCACGATGTGGTTACAGCTCGATGTGGTTACAGCACGATGTGGTTACAGCACGATATGAGTACAGCATGATGTGGTTACAGTACGATTTTGGTTACAGCACGATGTGATTACAGCACGATGTGGTTACAGCACGATGTGATTACTGCACGATTGTGGTTACAGCACCAGGTGGTTACAACATGATTGTAGTTACAGCACAATGTGCTTACAGCACGATGTGGGTACAGCACGATGTGGTTAGAGCACGATGCTGTTACAGCACAATGTGGTCATAGCACGATGTGATTACAACACGATGTGGTTTTAGCATGATGTGGTTACAGCATGATGTGGTTACAACATGATGTGGTTACAGCACGATGTGGTTACATAACGATGTGGTTACACCACGATAAGGTTATAGCACGATGTGGTTACAACACGATGTGGTCACAGCACAATGTGGATACAACATGATGTGGTTACAGCACGATGTGGTCAGAGCACGATGTGGTCACAGCACGATGTTGTTACAGCACGATGTGGTTACAGCACAAGGTGGTTACAAAACCATGTGGTTACAGCACGATGTGGTTATCGCATGATGTGGTTACTGCACGATGTGGTTACAGCACGATGTGGATACCGCACGATGTGGTTACAAGACGTTCGGTTATAGCAAGTATACAGCACGATGTGGTTATAGCAGGATGTGGTTACAGCACAATATGGTTTCAGCATGATTGTGGTTACAACACAATGTGATTATTGTACGATGTGGTTACAACACAATGTGGTTACAGCACAATTATGGTTACAGCACGATGTGGTTACAGCACGATGTTGTTACAACACGATGTGGTTAGATACAATGTGATTACAGCACGATGTGGTCACAGCACGATGTGGTTGCAGCACGATGTGGTTACATCATGATGTGGTTAGAGCACGATGTGGTTACAGCACGATGTTGTTACAGCACGATGTGGTTACAGCACGATGTGGTTACACCACAATGTGTTTATAGCACGATGTGGTTACAGCAGGATGTGGTCAGAGCACGATGTGGTTACAACAAGATGTGGTTATAACACGATGTGGTCATAGCACGATGTGGTCACAGCATGATGTTGTTACAGCACGATGTGGTTAGAGCACAATGTCGTTACAGCACGATGAGGTTACACCACCATGTGGTTTCAGCATGATGTGGTTATAGCCCGATGTGGTTATAGCACGATGTGGTTACAACACGATGTGGTTATTGCAGGATGTGGTTACAACATGATGTGGTTACAGCACGATGTGGTTACAGCACGATGTGGATGCTACACGATGTGGTTTCAACACGATATGGTTTCAGCAGGATGTGGTAACGGCACGATGTGGTTAAATCACGATGTGGTTACAACACGATGTGGTTAAAGCACGATGTGGTTTTAGCAGGATGTGGTTACACCATGATGTGGTTACAGCACAATTGTGGTTACAGCATGATGTGATCACAGCACGATGTGGTTACAACACGATGTGGTTACAGCATGATGTGGTTACAGCATGATGTGGTTACATCACAATGTGATTACAACACTATGTGGTTAAAGCACAATGTGGTTAGAGCAGAATGTGGTTACAGCACGATGTGGTTACAGCACGATGTGGTTACAGCACAATTCCGGTTTCTGCACGATGTGGTTACAACAAGATGTGGTTACAGCGCGACGTGGGTACAACACGATGTGGTTACAGTAGGATGTGGTTACAACACGATGTGGTCACATCACGATGCGCTCAAAGCACGATGTGATTACTGCACGATGTGGTTACAGCACCATGTGGTTACAACACGATGTGGTTACATCTCGCTGAGGTTAAAGCACGATTTTGGTTACAGCACGATGTGGTTACAGCACGATGTGGTTACAACACGATTGTGGTTACAGCACGATGTGGGTACAGCACGATGTGGGTACAGCACGATGTGGGTACAGCACGATGTGGGTACAGCACGATGTGGGTACAATACGATGTGGGTATAGCACAATGTGGGTATAGCACGATGTGATTACAACACGATGCGGTTATAGCATGACATGGTTACAGCACGATGTGGTTACAACACGATGCGGTTACAGCACGATGTGGTTACAACATGGTGTGGTTACAGCACGATGTGGTTACAACACGATTTGGTTACAGCACAATGCGGTTACAGCACGATGTGGTTACAGCATGATGTGGTTAGAGCACGATGTGGTTACAGCATGATGTGATTACAGCACGATGTGGTTACAGCACGATTGTGGTTACAGCACGATGTGGTTACAGCACAATGTGGTTATAGCACAATGTGGTTACAGCACGTTGTGGTTAGAACACAATGTGGTTACAGTACGATGTGGCTATAGCACGATTTGGTCATAGCACGATGCGATCACAACACAATGCGGTCACAACACGATGTGGTTACGGCACGATGTGGTTACAACACGATGTGGTTAAGCACGATGTGGTTACAGCATGATGTGGTTACAGCACGATGTGGTTACAGCACGATGTGGTTACAACACGATGTGGTTACAGCACAATGTGGTTACAGCACGATTTGGTTACAGCACGATTGTGGCTATAACACAATGTAATTACGGCACGATGAGGTTATAGCACGATGTGGTTACAGCACGATTGTGGTCATAGCACATAGTTGTTACAACAGGATTGTGGTTACAGCACGATGTGGTTACAGCAGGATGTGGTTACAGTTTGATGTGGTTAGAGCACGATGTGGTTACGACACGATGTAGTTACACCAGGATGTGGCTTCACCACGATGTGGTTATAGCACGATGTGGTTACAACACGATGTGGTCACACCACGATGTGGTTACAGCACGATGTGGTTACAGCACAATGTTGTCATAGCACGATGGGGTCACAGCACCATATTGTTACAGCACAATGTGGTTACAACACGATGTGGTTACAGCACGATGTGGTTACAGAATGATATGGTTACAACAGGATGTGGTTACAGTACGATGTGGTTACAACACAATGTGGTTACAGCACGATGTGGTTACAGCACGATGTGGTTACATCACGATGTGGTTACAACTCAATGTGGTTACAGTACGATGTGGTTACAGCACGATGTGGTCACAGCACGATGTGGATACAACACGATGTGGTTACAGCACGATGTGGTTACGGCACGATGTGGTGACAGCACCATGTGGTTACAGCACGATGTGGTTACTACACGATGTTGTTACAGCACGATGTGGTTACCGCACGATGTGGTACAGCACGAGGTGGTTACAGCACGATGTGGTTACAGCACGATGTGGTTATAGCCTTTGTTGTGGTTACAGCACAATGTGATTACAACACGATGTGGTTACAGCACAATGTGGTTATAGCACGAATGTGGTTACAGCACGATGTGGTTACAACACAATGTGGTTACGGCACGATGTGGTTATAGCACGATGTGGATACAAAACGCTGTGGTTATAGCATTAAGTGGTTACAGCACGATGTGGTTACAACAGGATGTGGTTACAGCACCATTTTGGTTACAGCACGATGTGGATACAGCACGATGAGGTTAAAGCACGATGTGGTCACAACATGATGTGGTTACAGTACCATGTGGTTACAGCACGATGTGGTCACAACACGATGTGGTCACAACACGATTTGGTTACTGCACGATGTGCTTACAGCATGATGTGGATACAGCACGATGTGGTTAGAACGCGATTTTGTTACAGCACGAAGTGGTTACAGCACAATGTGGTCACAGCACGGTGTGGTCACAGCACGATGTGGTTACAGCACGATGTGGTTACGGCATGATGTGGTTATAGGACGATGTGGTTACAGCACAATGTGGTTACATCACGATGTGGTTACAACACGATGTGGTTACACCACAATGTGGTTAAAGCATGAGGTGGTTACAACACGATGTGGTTAAAGCAGGATGTGGTTACAGCACGATATGGTTACAGCACAATGTGATTACAACACGATGTGATTACAGCACGATGTGGTTACAGCACGATGTGGTTCGAGCACGATCTGGTTACAGCGCAATGTGGTTACAACACTATGTGGTTTCAGCAAGATTGTGGTTACAGCACCATGTGGTTACAACACGATGTGGTTACATCACGATGTGGTTACAACACGATGGTGGTTACAGAACGATGTGGTTAGAGCATGATGTGGTTACGGCACGATGTGGTTACAGCATGATGTGGTTACGGCAGGATGTGGTTATAGCACGCATGGTTACAACACGATGTGGTTAGAGGACGATGTGGTTTCACCACAATGTGGTCATAGCACCATGCGGTCACAGCACGATGTGCTCACAGCACGATGTGGTTAATGCACGATGTGGTTAAAGCACGATGTGGTTAGAGCACGATGTGTTTACAGCACGATGTGGTCGTAGCACGATGCGGTCACAGCACGATGTGGTTACTGCACGATGTGGTTAAAGCACGATGTGGTTACAGCACGATGTGGTTACATCACGATGTGGTCAAAGCACGATGTGGTTCTCGCACGATGTGGTCACAGCACGATGTGGTCACAACACCATGTGGTTACTACACAGTGTGGTTACAGCATGATGTGGTTACAGCACGATGTGGTTACATCACGATGTGGTTAAAGCACGATGTGGTTACAGCACAATGTGGTTACAACACGATGTGGTTACTCCACGATGTGGTTACAGCACAATGTGGCTACAACACGATCTGGTTACAGCACATTGTGGTTACAGCACGATTGTGGTTACAGCACGATGTGGTTACAGCACGATGTGGTTAAAACACGATGTGGTTACAGCACGATGTGGTTACAGCACAATTGTGGTTACAGCACAATGTGGTTGCAACACGATTGTAGTTACAGCACGATGTGGTTACAACAGGATGTGGTTACAACGATGTGGTCACAGCACGATGTGGTCACAGCACCATGTGGTCAGAGCACGATGTTGTTACAACACGATGTGGTTATAGCACGAATTGGTTACAGCACCGTGTGGTTATAGCACGATGTGGTTACAGCACCATGTGGTTTCAACACGATTGTGGTTACAGCACGATGTTGTTACAACACGATGTGGTTACAGCACGATGTGGTTACAACACGATGTGGTTACAGCACGATGTGTTTACAGCACCATATGGTTGCAAAAGGATTGTGGTTATAGCACGATGTGGTTACACCATGATGTGGTTACATAACGATGAGGTTAGAGCAAGATGTGGTTACAGCACGATGTGGATACAGCACGACGTAGTTACAACATGATGTGGTTATAGGACGATATGGTTACAGCACAATGTGGTCATAGCACCATGCTGTCACAGCACGATGCGATCACAACACGATGTGGTTATAGCACAATGTGGTTACAACACGATGTCGTTACAGCACGATGTGGTTACAGCACGATGTGCTTACACCACGATGTGGTTACAACACGATGTGGTCATAGAACGATGCGGTTGCAGAACGATGTGGTTACAACACGATGTGGTTACAGCACGATGTGTTTACAGCACGATGTGGTCATAGCACGATGCGGTCATTGCACGATGTGGTTACTGCACGATGTGGTTACAGCACGATGTGGTTACAGCACGATGTGGTTACAACACAATGTCGTCACAGCACGATGTGGTTACAGCACGATGTGGTCATAGCACCATGTGGTCTCAACACGATGTGGTTATAGCACGATTGTGGTTATAGCACCATATGGTTGCAAAAGGATTGTGGTTACAGCACGATGTGGTTACAGCATGATGTGGTTACAGCACATTTTGGTTAAAACACGATGTGGTTACAGTTATTGTGGTTACGGCACGATTGTGGTTACAACACGATGTGGTCACAGCACGATGTGGTCATAGCACGATGTGGTCACAACACGATGTGGTTACAGCACGATGTGGTCATAGCATGATGTGGTTATAGCACGATGTGTTTACAGCACAATGTGGTTAGAGCATGATGTGGTTATAGCACGATTGTGGTTACGGCACAACGTGGTTACAACACGATGTGGTTACGGCACGATTGTCGTTACAGCATGATGTGGTTGGAACACGATTCTGGTTACAGCACCATGTGGTTACAGCATAATGTGGTTACAGCAGGATGTGGTTACAGCACGATGTGGTTACAGCACGACGTGGTTACAACACGATGTGTTTACAGAACGATGTGGTTACAGCACAATGTGGTCATAGCACCATGCAGTCACAGCACGATGCGGTCATAGCACGATGTGGTTAATGCACTATGTGGTTACAGCACAATGTGGTTATAGCACAATGTGGTTACATCACGATGTGGTTACAGCACGATGTGGTTACAGCACGATGTGGTTACGGCACAATGTTGCTACAGCACGATGTGGTTACAGGAGGATGTGGTTACTGCTCAATTTGGTTACAGCACGATGTGACGACAATGTGGTCACAGAAAATGTGTTTACAGCACGATTTGGTTACAACACGATGTGGTTATAGCACGATTTGGTTACACCACGATTTGGTTATAGCACGATGTGGTTATAGCACGATGTGGTTACAACATGATTGTGGTTAAAGCGCGATGTTGTTACAGCACGTTGTGGTTACAGCATGACGTGTATACAACATGATGTGTTTACAGTACAATGTGGTTACAACACGATTGTTGTTACAGCACGATGTGGTTGCAACACGATTGTGGTTACAGCACCATGTGGTTATAGCACGATGTGGTTACAACACGATGTGGTTACAGCACGATGTGGTCAATGCACGATGTGGTCATAGCAGGATGTGGTCACAGCACGATGTGCTTACAACACCATGTGGTTATAGCATGATGTGGTTAGAGCACGATGTGGTTACAGCACAATGTGGTTAGTATGATGTGGTTACAACACGATTGTGGTTACAGCACGATGTGGTTACAGCACGATGTGGTTACATCACGATGTGGTTCTAGCACGATTGTGGTTACAGCACGATGTGGTTGCAACACGATTCTGGTTACAGCAAAATGTGGTTACAACATGATATGGTTAGAGCACAATGTGGTTACAGCACGATGTGGTTACAGCACGATGTGGTTCAGCACGACGTGGTTACAACACGATGTGGTTACAGAACGATGTGGTTACAGCACGATGTGGTCATAGCACCATACAGTCACAGCACAATGCGGTTACAGCACAATGTGGTTACTGCACGGTGTGGTTACGGCACGATGTGGTTATAGCACAATGTGGTTACAACATGATGTGGTTCCAGCACGATGTAATTACAACCCGATGTGGTTACAGCACGATGTGGTTACAGCACAATGTGGTTACAGTAGGATGTGGTTACAGCACGATGTGGTTATAGCACGATGTGGTTAGAGCACAATGTGCTCACAGCACGATTTGATTACAGCTTGATGTGGTTTCAACACGATATGGTTATAGCAAGATGTGGTTACAACACGATGTGGTTATAGCACGATGTGGTTACAACACCATGTGGTTACAACATGATTGTGGTTACAGCACGATGTTGTTACAACACGATGTGGTTACAGCACAACGTGGTTACAAAATTATGTGGTTGCTGCACAATGTGTTTACAATACAATGTGGTCATAGCACGATGCGGTCACATCACGATGTGGTTACTACACCATGTGGTTAAAGCAGGATTTGGTTACAACCTGATGTGGTTATAGTACGATGTGGTTATAGCACGATGTGGTTACATCATGTTGTGGTTACAGCACGATAAGGTTATAGCACGATGTGGTTACAGAATGATGTGTTTACAGCACGATGTGGTGCCAGCACGATGTAGTTACAGCACGATGTTATTACAGCACCATGTGGTTACAGCACGATGTGGTTACAGCACGATGTGGTTACAGCACAATTCGGTTACAACACGATCTGGTTACAGCACAATGTGGTTACCGCACGATGTGGCTTAGCACGATGTGGTTTCAGCACGATGTGGTTACAGCACGATTGTGGTTACAGCACGATGTGGTTATAGCACGATGTGGTTACAGCACGATATGGTTACAACACGATGTGGTTACAACACGATGTGGTTACAGCACGATTGTGGTTACAACACGATGTGGTTGCAACATGATTGTGGTTACTGCACCATGTGTTTACAGCATGATGTGGTTACAGCAGGATGTGGTTATAGCACGATGTGGTTACAGCACGATGTGGTTATAGCACGACATGGTTACAACACGATGTGGTTACAGGACGATGTGGTTAGAGAACGATGTGGTCATAGCACCATGCGGTCACAGCATGATACGGTCACACCACGATGTGGTTAATGCACGATGTGGTTATAGCAAGATGTGGTTACAACACGATGTGGTTACAGCATGATGTGGTTACAATAGGATGTGCTTACAACACAATGTGGTTAGAGCACAATGTGATCATAACACGATGTAATTACAGCACGATGTGGTTATAGCACGATGTGGTTACAACACGCTGTGGATACAGCACGATGTGGTTACAGCACGATGTGGATATAGCACCATGTGGTTACAACAGAATGTGGTTACAACACGATTGTGGTTACAGCACGATGTGGTTACAGCACGATGTGGTTAAAGCACAACGTGGTTACAACACGATGTGGTGAAAGCACGATGTGATTACACCACGATGCGGTCATAGCACGATGTGGTTACAGCACGATGTGGTCACAGCACGATGTGGTCACAGCACCATGTGGTTACAGCACTATGTGGTTACACTAGGATGTGGTTGTAGCATGATGTGGTTACAACACGATGTGGTTATTGCACAATGTGGTTACAGCACGATGTGATTACAGCACGATGCAATTAGAGCACGATGTGGTTACAACACGATGTGGTTACAGCACGATATGGTTACTGCACGATGTGGTTACACTAGGATGTGGTTATAGCATGATGTGGTTACAACACGATGTGGTTATTGCAAAATGTGGTTACAGCACGATGTGGTTACAGCACGATGCAATTACAGCATAATGTGGTTACAGCACGATGTGGTTACAACACGATGTGGTTACAGCACGATGTGGTTAAAGCACGATGTGGTTACAGCACGATTGTGGTTATAGCACAATGTCGTTGCAACATGATTGTGGTTACAGCACGATGTGGTTACAGCATGATGTGGTTACATCACGATGTGGTTATAGCACGATGTGGTCACAGCACGATGTGGTCACAGCACAATGTGCTTACAGCACGATGTGGGTACAGCAAGATGTGGTTACCGCAGGATGTGGTGCCAGCACGATGTGGTTACAGCACGATGTGGTTACAGCACGATGTGGTTACAGCACGATGTGGTTACAGCACAATGTGGTCACAGCACCATGTGGTCACACCATGATGTGGTTACAGCACGATGTGGTTACAGCATGATATGGTTACAGCACGATGTGGTTGCAACACGATGTGGTTACATCACGATGTGGTTACAGCACGATGTGGTTACAGCACGATGTGCTTACAGCACGATGTGGTTACAGCACGATGTTGTTACAACACGATGTGGTTA
>SZWC01003435.1:25158-41512 GCA_023375785.1 Penium margaritaceum
GGTACAGCACGATGTGGTTACAGCACGATGTGGTTACAGCACGATGTGGTTACAGCACGATGTGGTTACAGCACGATGTGGTTACAGCACGATGTGGTTACAGCACGATGTGGTTACAGCACAATGTGGTTACAGCACGATTGTGGTTATAGCACGATGTGGTTACGGCACGATGTGGTTACATCACAATGTGGTTACAGCACGATTGTGGTTACAGCACCATATGGTTGTTAAAGGATTGTGGTTACAGCACGATGTGGTTACTACATAATGTGGTTACAGCACGATGTGGTTACAGCACGATGTGGTTAGAGCAAGATGTGGTTACAGCACAATGTGGTTACAACACGACGTGGTTACAACATGATGTGGTTACAGGAGGATGTGGTTACAGTACAATATGGTCATAGCACCATGCTGTCACAGCACGATGCGGTCACAACACGATGTGGTTATAGCACCATGTGGTTACAACACGATGTGGTTACAGCACGATGTGGTTACAGCACGATGTGCTTACAGCACGATGTGGTTACAGCACGATGTGGTCATAGCACGATGCTGTTACAGAACGATGTGATTACAACACGATGTGGTTACAGCACGATGTGTTTACAGGATGATGTGGTCATAGCACGATGCGGTCACAGCACGATGTGGTTACTGCACAATGTGGTTACAGCACGATGTGGTTACAGCACGATGTGGTTACAACACAATGTCGGCATAGCACAATGTGGTCACAGCACCATGTGGTCACAGCACCATGTGGTTACAGCATGATGTGGTTACAGCACGATGTGGTTACAGCACGATGTGGTTACAGCACGATGTGGTTACAGCAGGATGTGGTTACAACACATTATGGTTAAAACATGATGTGGTTACAGTACATTGTTGTTACAGGACAATTGTGGTTACAGCATGATGTGGTTACAGCACGATGTGGTGACAGCAAGAGGTGGTTACAGCACGATGTGGCTAGAGCAGGATGTGGTTGCAACATGATTGAGGTTACAGCACGATGTGGTTACAGCACGGTGTGGTTACAGCACGCTGTGGTTATAGCACGATGTGGTCACAACACAATGTCGTCACAGCACGATGTGGTCACAACACAATGTGGTTACAGCACGATGTGGTTATAGCATGATGTGGTTACAGCACGATGTGGTTAGATCACAATGTGGTTACAGCATGATGTGGTTACAGCACGATTGTGGTTACAGCACGATGTGGTTGCAACACGATTCTGGTTACAGCACGATGTGGTTACAGCATGATGTGGTTACAGCATAATGTGGTTACAGCACGATGTGGTTACAGCACGACGTGGTTACAACACGATGTGGTTACAGAACAATGTGGTTACAGCACGATGTGGTCATAGCACCATGCAGTCATAGCACGATGCGGTCACAGCACGATGTGTTTAATGCACGATGTGGTTACAGCACAATGTGGTTATAGCACAATGTGGTTACAGCACGATGTGGTTACAGCACGATGTGGTTAGAGCACGATGTGGTTACGGCATGTGGATATAGCACGATGTGGTCACAGCGGGATGTGGGTACAGCACAATGTTGTTACAGCACGATTTGAGCACAATGTGGTCACAGAAGATGTAATTACAGCACGATTTATTTGGAACACGATGTGGTTATAGCACGATGTGGTTATAGCACCATGTGGTTATAGCACGATGTGGTTATAGCACGATGTGGTTACAACATGATTGTGTTTACAACATGATATGGTTACAGCACGATGTGTTTACAGTACAATGTGGTTACAGCACGATTGTGGTTACAGCACGATGTGCTTGCAACATGATTGTGGTTATAGAACGATGTGGTTACAGCACGATGTGGTTACAGCACGATGTGGTTACAGCACGATGTGGTAACAGCACGATGTGGTCACAGCACGATGTGGTTACAGCATGATGTGGTTATAGCATGATGTGGTTAGAGCACGATATGGTTACAACACAATGTGGTTACAGCATGATGTGGTTACAACACGATTGTGGTTACAACAGGATGTGGTTACAGCACGATGTGGTTACATCACGATGTGGTTCCAACACGATTATGGTTACAACACGATGTGGTTGCAACACGATTCTGGTTACAGCACGATATGGTTACAGCATGATGTGGTTAGAGCACAATGTGGTTACAGCACCATGCAGTCACAGCAGGATGGGGTCACAACACGATGTGGTTACTGCACGATGTGGTTACGACATGTCGTCATAGCACAATGTGGTTACAACACGATCTGGTTATAGCATGATGTGGTTACAGCACGATGTAGTCTAGCACGATGTGGTTACAGCACGATGTGGTTATAGGACGATGTGGTTACAGCACGATGTGGTTACAGCACGACGTGGTTACAACACGATGTGGTTACAGGACGATGTGGTTATAGCACGATGTGGTCATAGCACGATGCGGTCACAGCATGATATGATCACAGCACGATGTGGTTAATGCACGATGTGGTTATAGCACGATGTGCTGACAGCACGATGTGGTTACAGCACGATGTGGTTACAGCAGGATGTGCTTACAGCATAATGTGGTTAGAGCACAATGTGGTCATAGCACGATGTAATTACAGCACGATGTGGTTACAACACGATGTGGTTACAACACGATGTGGATACAGCATGATGTGGTTACAGCACGATGTGGTTATAGCATGATGTGGTTACAACAGGATGTAGTTACAACACGATTGTGGTTACAGCACCATGAGGTTAAAGCATGACATGGTTACAACACGATGTGGTTAAAGCACGATGTGTTTACACCACGATTCGGTCATAGTACGATGACCGAATCGTACAGCACAATGTGGTTATTACACAATGTGGTTACTACACGATGTGGTTACAGCACGACGTGGATATAGCAAGATGTGGTTATAGCACGATGTGGTTACAACACGATTGTGGTTACAGCACGATGTGGTTACAGCATGATGTGGTTACAGCACGATGTGGTTACAGCACGATGTGGTTACGGCATGATGTGGTTACAACACGATGTGGTTACAGCACAATGTGGTTACAGCACAATGTGGTTACTGCATGATGTGGTTATAGCACGATGTGGTTACACCACGATGTGGTTACATCACGATTTGGTTATAGCACGATGTGGTTACAACATGATGTGGTTACAGCACGATTGTGGTTACCGCATGATGTGATTAGAGCACGATGTGGTTACAACACGATGTGGTTACAGCACGATTGTGGTTACAACACGATGTGGTTACAGCACAATCTGGTTACAACACGATTGTGGTTACAACACGATGCAGTCACAGCACGATGTGGTTAAAGCACCATGTGGTTACAGAACGATGTGGTTACAGCACGATGTGGTTACAGCACGATGTGGCTACAGCACGATTGTTGTTACTATAGGATGTGGTTATAGCATGATGTGGTTACAGCACGACGTGGTTACAACACGATGTGGTTACAGCACGATGTGGTTACAGCACGATGTGGTCACAGCACGATGCGGGCATATCACGATGTGGTTATTGCACAATCTGGTAACAGCACGATGTGGTTACAGCACGATGTGGTTACAGCACGATGTGGTTACAGCACGATGTGGTTACAACACGATTGTGGGTACAGCACGATGTGGTTACATCACAATGTGGTTACAGCACAATGTGGTTAGAGCACGATTCGGTTACAGCACGATGTAGTTATAGCATGATGTGGTTAGAGCACGATGTGGTTACAACAGAATGTGGTTACAGACCGATGTGGTTACAACACAATGTGGTTACAGCACGATGTGGTTACAACGCGAAGTGGTTGAAGCACGATGTGGTTATAGCACGATGTGGTTACAGCACGATGTGGTTACAATACGATGTGTTTACAGTACGATGTGGTTACAGCACGATGTGGTCAGAGCACGATGCGATCAC
Organism: Penium margaritaceum; assembly: GCA_023375785.1. NCBI lineage: Eukaryota > Viridiplantae > Streptophyta > Zygnematophyceae > Desmidiales > Peniaceae > Penium > Penium margaritaceum. The sequence continues at coordinate 29,128 of SZWC01003435.1, forward strand.
AGCACGATGTGGTCACAGCACGATGTGGTTACAGCACGATGTGGTTACAGCATGATGTGGTTACAGCAAGATGTGGTTACAGCACGATGTGGTTACAACACGATGTGGTTACAGCATGATGTGGTTACACCACGATGTGGTTACAGCACAATGTGGTTATAGCACGCTTGTGGTTACAACACGATGTGATGACAGCACGATGTGGTTATAGCATGATTGTGGTTAAGACACGATTGTGGTTACAGCACGATGTGGTTACAGCATGATGTGGTTACAGCACGATGTCGTTACAGCATGATTGTGGTTACAGCACAATGTGGTTTTAGCAAGATGTGATTACAGCACGATGTGGTTTCAGCACGATGTGGTCATAGCACGATGTGGTCACAACACGATGTGGTTACTCCACGATGTGGTTACATCACGATGTGGTTACAACACGATTTGGTTATAGCACGATGTGGTTACAGCACGATGTGGTTACAGTAGGATGTGGATACAGCACGATGCGGTTAGAGCACAATGTGGTCACAGCACGATGTGATTACAGCATGATGTGGTTACAACATGATGTGGTTAGAGCACGATGTGGTTACAGCACGATGTGGTTATAGCACGATTGGTATTAAAGCACGATGTGGTTACAGCACGATGTGGTTAGAGCACGACTTGGTTACAACACGATGTGGTTACAACATGATGTGGTTTCAACACAATTTGGTCACAGCACCATGTGGTCATAGAACGATGTAGTTACTGCACGATGTGGTTACATCACGATGTGGTTACAGCACGATGAGATTACAGCACGATGAGGTCACAACACGATGTGGTCATAGCACGATGTGGTTACAGCACAATGTGGTTACATCATGATGTGGTTACAGCACGATGTGGTTACAGCACGATGTGGTTACAACACAATGTGGTTACGGGAGAATGTGGTTACAGTACGATGTGGTTACAGCACGATGTGGTTACAGCACGGAGTGGTTACAGAACGATGTGGTTACAGCATGATGATATTACAGCACGATGTGGTTACAGCATGATGTGGTTACAACACGATGTGGTTACAGCACCATGTGGTTACAACACGAAGTGGTCACAGCACGATTGTGGTTACATCACAATGTGGTTACAGCAAGATGTGGTTACAGCACGATGTGGTCACAACACGATGTGGTCACAACACGATATGGTAACAGCCAATGTGGTTACTGCACGATGTGGTTACATCACGATGTGGTTACAACACGATGTGGTTACAGCACGATGTGGTTACAGCACGATGAGGTTACAGCACGATGAGCTCACAACACGATGTGGTCACAACACAATGTGGTTAAAACACGATGTGATTACAGCATGATGTGGTTACAGCAAGATGTGGTTACAACACGATGTGGTTACGGCACGATGTGGTTATAGCACGATATTGTTACAACACGATGTGGTTACAGCACGATGTGGTTATAGAAAGATGTGGTTACAGAACGATGTGGTTACAGGACGACGTGGTTACAGCACGATGTGGTTATAGCATGAGTGTGGTTATTACACAATGTGGTTACAGCACCATGTGGTTACAGCACGATGTGGTTAGAGCACGATGTGGTTACAGCACGATTGTTGTTACAGCATGATGTGGTTGCAACACGATTGTGGTTACAGCACGATGTGGTTACAGCACGATGTGGTTATAGCACGATGCGGTTACAGCACGATGTGGTCACAGCATGATGTGGTCACAGCACCATGTGGTCACAGCACGATGTGGTTACAACACGATGTGGTTACAGCATGATGTGGTTACAGCACGATCTGGTTACAGCACGATCTGGTTTTAACACGATGTGGTTACAGCACAATGTGGTTACAGCACCATGTGGTTACAGTACGATGTGGTTACAACACAATGCGGTTACAGCACAATGTGGTTACAGCACGATGTGGTTACAACACGATTGTGGTTACAGCACGATGTAGTTTCAGCAGGATGTGGTTACAGCACGGAGTGGTTACAACACGATGTGGTTAAGGCACGATGTGGTTACAGCACAATGTGGTCACAGCACGATGCGGTCACAGCACGATGCGGTCAAAGCACGATGCGGTCACAGCACGATGTGGTTACATCACGATGTGGGTACAGCACGATGTGGTTTCATCACGATGTGGTTACAACACGATGTGGTTACATCAAAATGTTGTTACAGCACGATGTGGTTAAAGCACGTTGTGGTTACAGCACGATGTGGTTACAGCACGATTGTGGTTATGGCACGATGTGGTCACAAGACAATGTGGTTACAGCAAGATGTGGTTACAGCACGATTATGGTTACAGCACGATGTGGTTACAACACCATTGTGGTTACATCATGATGTGGTTAGAGCACAATGTGGTTACAGCACGATGTGGTCACAGCACGATGTGGTCACAGCACAATGTGGTCAGAGCACCATGTGGTCACAGCACCATGTGGTTATAGCATGCTGTGGTTATAGCATGATGTGGCTATAGCTCGATGTGGTTACAACACGATGTGGTTACAGCACAATGTCGTTATAGCACGATGTGGTTACAGCACGATGTTGTTACAGCACGATGTGGTTACAGCACGATGTGGTTACAACACGATGTGGTTAGAGCACAATGTGGTCACAGCACGATGTGATTACAGCATGATGTGGTTACAACACGATGTGGTTACAGCACGATGTGGTTACAACACGATGAGGTCACAGCACGATGTGGTTAGAGCACAATGTGGTCACAGCACGATGTGATTACAGCATGATGTGGTTACAACACGATGTGGTTACAGCACGATGTGGTTACAACACGATGAGGTCACAGCAGGATGTGGTTACAACACGATGTGGATACAGCACGACCTTGTTACAACACGATGTGGTTACAGTACGATGTGGTTACAGCACGATTTGGTCACAGCACGATGTGGTCACAGAACGATGTGGTTACTGCACGATGTGGTTACATCACGATGTGGTTACAACACGATGTGGTTACAGCACGATGTGGTTACAACACGATGTGGTCACAGCACGATGTCGTTACAACACGTTGTGGTTACAGCATGATGTGGTTACACCACGATGTTGTTACAGCACAATGTGGTTACAGCACGATGTGGTTACAGCATAATGTGGTTACAGCACGATGTGGTTATAGCACGATGTGGTTACAGCACGATGTGGTTACAGCACGATGTGGTTACAGCACGATATGGTTACAGCACGATGTGGTTACAGCACGATGTGGTTACAGCATGAGTGTGGTTACAGCACATTGTGGTTAAAGCACGATGTGGGTATAGCACGATGTGGTTACAGCACGATGTGGTTACAGCACGATGTGGTTACAGCACGATATGGTTACAGCACGATGTGGTTACAGCACGATGTGGTTACAGCATGAGTGTGGTTACAGCACATTGTGGTTAAAGCACGATGTGGGTATAGCACGATGTGGTTACAACACGATGTGGTTACAGCACGATGTGGTTACAGCACAATGTGGTTAAAGCACGATGTGGTTACAGCACGATGTGGTTACAGCACGATGTTATTACAGCACGATGTGGGTACAACACGATGTGGTTACAACACGATGTGGTTACAACACAATGTGGTTACAACACGATGTGGTTACAGCACGATTGTGGTTACAGCACAATGTGGTTACAGCAAGATGTATTTACAGCACGATGTGGTCACAACACGATGTGGTCATAGCACGATGTGGTCACAGCACGATGTGGTTACTGCACAATGTAGTTACATCATGATGTGGTTACAACACGATGTGGTTACAGCACGATGTGGTTACAACATGATGAGGTTACAGGACAATGAGGTCACAACACAATGTGGTCACAACACGATGTGGTTACAGCACGATGTGGTTACAGCATGATGTGGTTACAGCACCATGTGGTTACAGCACGATGTGGTTATAGAATGATGTGGTTATAGCATAATGTGGTTACAGCACAATGTGGTTACAGCACGATGTGGTTACAGCACGATGTGGTTACAGCACGATGTGGTTACAGCACAATGTGGTTACAGCACAATGTGGTTACAGCACGATGTGGTTACAGCACGATGTGGTTATAGCACGATGTGGTTACAGCACGATGTGGTTACAGCACAATGTGGTTACAGCACAATGTGATTATAGCACGATGTGGTTATAGCACGAGTGTGGTTACAGCACGATGTGGTTACAGCACGATGTGGTTACAGCACGATGTGGTTACAGCATGATGTGGTTACAGCACGATTGTTGTTACAGCATGATATGGTTGCAGCACGATTGTTGTTACAGCACGATGTGGTTACAGCACGATGTGGTTATAGCACGATGTGGGTACAGCACGATGTGGTCACAACGCGATGTGGTCACAGCACCATGTGGTCACAGCACGATGTGGTTACAACACAATGTGGTTACAGCATGATGTGGTTACAACACGATCTTGTTACAGCACGATCTGGTTATAACAGGATGTGGTTACAGCACAATGTGGTTACTGCACCATGTGGTTACACCACGATGTGGTTACAACACGATGCGGTTACAGCACAATGTGGTTACAGCACCATGTGGTTACAACATGATTGTGGTTACAGCACGATGTGGTTACAACACGATGTGGTTACAGCACAATGTGGTCACAGCACGATGCGGTCACAGCACGATGCGCTCAAAGCACGATGTGGTTACAACACGATGTGGTTACATCAAAATGTGGTTACAGCACGATGTGGTTACAACACGATTGTGATTACAGCACGATTGTGGTTATAGCACGATGTGGTTACAAGACGATGTGGTTACAGCAGGATGTGGTTACAGCACGATTGTGGTTACAGCACGATGTGGTCACAAAACCATTGTGGTTACAACATGATATGGTTACAGCACAATGTGGTTATGGCACGATGTGGTCACAGCACGATGTGGTCACAGCAGAATGTGGTCACAGCACGATGTGGTCACAGCACGATGTGGTTATAGCACGCTGTGGTTAGAACATGATGTGGCTATAGCTCGATGTGGTTACAGCACGATGTGGTTACAGCACAATGTGGTTATAGCACGATGTGGTTACAACACAATGCGGTTACAGCACGATGTGGTTACAGCACGATGTGGTAACAGCACGATGTGGATACAGCACGATGTGGTTAGAGCACAATGTGGTGACGGCACGATGTGATTACAGCATGATGTGGTAACAACATGATGTGGTTAGAGCACGATGTGGTTACAGCACGATGTGGTTACAGCACGATTGTGGTTACAACACGATGTGGTTACAGCACGATGTGGTTACAGTACGACTTGGTTACAACACGATGTGGTTACAGCATGATGTGGTTACAGCACAATTTGGTCACAGCACCATGTGGTCACAGAACGATGTGGTTACTACACCATGTGGTTACATCAAGATGTGGTTACAGCACGATGTGGTTACAGCACGATGAGGTTACAACACGATGAAGTCAACACGATGTGCTCACAGCACGATGTGGTTACAGCACGATGTGGTTACAGCATGATGTGGTTATAGCACGATGTGGTTACAGCAAGATATGGTTACAACACGATGTGGTTACAGCAGAATGTGGTTACAGCACGATATGGTTACAGCACGATGTGGTTACAGCACGATGTGGTTATCGCACGATGTGGTTACAGCACGATGTGGTTACAACACGATGTTATTACAGCACGATGTGGTTACAACACGATGTGGTTACAACATGATGTGGTTACAGCACCATGTGATTAGAACACGATGTGGTCACAGGAGGATTGTGGTTACATCACAATGTGGTTACTGCAAGATGTGGTTACAGCAGGATGTGGTCACAACATGATGTGGTCACAACACGATGTGGTTACAGCCAATGTGGTTACTGCACGATGTGGTTAAATCACGATGTGGTTACAACACGATGTGGTTACAGCACGATGTGGTTACAGCAGAAGAGGTTACAGCACGATGAGCTCACAACACGATGTGGTCACAGCACAATCTGGTTAAAGCACGATGTGGTTACAGCATGATGTGGTTACAGCACGATGTGGTTACAACACGATGTGGTTACAGCACGATGTAATTATAGCACGATATTGTGACAGCACGATGTGGTTACAGCACGATGTGGTTATAGAAAGATGTGGTTACAGCACGATGTGGTTACAGGACGATGTGGTTACAGCACGATGTGGTTACAGCATGAGTGTGGTTACAGCACGATGTGGTTACAGCACAATGTGGTTACAGCATGATGTGGTTAGAGCACGATGTGGTTACAACACGATTGTTGTTACAGCATGATGTGGTTGCAACATGATTGTGGTTACAGCACGATGTGGTTACAGCACGATGTGGTTATAGCACGATGTGGTTACGGCACGATGTGGTCACAGCACCATGTGGTCACAGCACGATGTGGTTACAACACGATTTGGTTACAGCATGATGTGGTTACAGCACGATCTGGTTACAGCACGATCTGGTTATAACACGATGTGGTTACAGCACAATGTGGTTACAGCACCATGTGGTTACAGCACGATGTGGTTACAACACGATGTGGTTACAGCACGATGTGGTTACAGCACGATGTGGTTACAGCACGATGTGGTTATAGCACGATGTGGTTACAGCACGATGTGGTTACAGCACGATGTGGTTATAGCACGATGTGGTTACAGCACGATGTGGTTACAGCACGATGTGGTTATAGCACGATGTGGTTACAGCACGATGTGGTTACAGCACGATGTGGTTATAGCACGATGTGGTTACAGCACGATGTGGTTACAGCACGATGTGGTTATAGCACGATGTGGTTACAGCACGATGTGGTTACAGCACGATGTGGTTATAGCACGATGTGGTTACAGCACGATGTGGTTACAACACGATTTGGTTACAGCATGATGTGGTTACAGCACGATCTGGTTACAGCACGATCTGGTTATAACACGATGTGGTTACAGCACAATGTGGTTACAGCACCATGTGGTTACAGCACGATGTACTTACAACACGATGCGGTTATAGCACAATGTGGTTACAGCACGATGTGGTTACAACACGATGTGGTTACACCATGATGTGGTTACAGCACGATCTGGTTACAGCACGATCTGGTTATAACACGATGTGGTTACAGCACAATGTGGTTACAGCACCATGTGGTTACAGCACGATGTAGTTACAACAAGATGCGGTTACAGCACAATGTGGTTACAGCACGATGTGGTTACAACACGATTGTGGTTACAGCACGATGTAGTTTCAGCAGGATGTGGTTAAAACACGAAGTGGTTACAACACGATGTGGTTAAAGAAAGATGTGGTTACAGCACAATGTGGTCACAGCACGATGCGGTCACTGCACGATGCGGTCACAGCACTATGTGGTTACATCACGATGTGGGTACAGCACGATGTGGTTACACCACGATGTGGTTATAACACGATGTGGTTACATCAAAATGTTCTTACAGCACGATGTGGGTAAAGCACGATGTGGTTACAGCACCATGTGGTTACAGCACGATTGTGGTTATAGCACGATGTGGTTACAAGACGATGTGGTTACAGCAAGATGTGGTTACAGCACGATTGTGGTTACAGCACGATGTGGTTACAACACCATTGTGGTTACATCATGATGTGGTTAGAGCATAATGTGGTTACAGCACGATGTGGTCACATCATGATGTGGTCACAGAACAATGTGGTCACAGCACGATGTGGTCACAGCACCATGTGGTTATAGCATATTGTGGTTAAACCATGATGTGGCTGTAGCTCGATGTGGTTACAGCACGATGTGGTTACAGCACAATGTGGTTAGAGCACAATGTGGTTACGGCACGATGTCGGTACAGCACGATGTGGTTACAGCACGATGTGGTTATAGCACGATGTGGTTACAACACGGTGTGGTTAGAGCACAATGTGGTCACAGCAGGGTGTGATTACAGCATGATGTGGTTACAACACGATGTGGTTAGAGCACGATGTGGTTACAGCACGATGTGGTTACAGCACGATGTGGTTACAACACGATTGTGGTTACAGCACGATGTGGTTACAGCACGATGTGGTTACAGCACGACTTGGTTACAACACGATGTGGTTACAGTACGATGTAGTTACAGCACGATTTGGTCACAGCACGATGTGGTCACAGAACGATGTGGTTAGTGCACGATGCAGTGACATCACAATGTGGTTACAACACGATGTGGATACAGCACAATGTGGTTACAACACGATGAGGTTACAGCACCATGAGGTCACAACACGATGTGGTCACAGCACGATGTGGTTACAACACGTTGTGGTTACAGCATGATGTGGTTACAGCACGATGTTGTTACAGCATAATGTGCTTACAGCACGATGTGGTTACAGCACAATGTGGTTACAGCACGATGTGGTTTAAGCACGATGTGGTTACAGCACGATGTGGTTACAGCACGATGTGGTTACAGCACGATGTGGTTACAGCACGATGTGGTTACAGCACGATGTGGTTACAACATGAGTGTGATTACAGCACATTGTGGTTACAGCACGATGTGGTTACAGCACGATGTGGTTACAACATGAGTGTGATTACAGCACAATGTGGTTACAGCACGATATGGTTACAGCACGATGTGGTTACAGCATGATGTGGTTACAGTACGATTGTTGTTACAACATGATGTGGTTGCAACAAGTTTGTGATTAGAGCACGATGTGGTTACAGCACGATGTGGTTACAGCACGATGTGGTTACAGCACGATGTGGTTACAGCACGATGTGGTTACAGCACGATGTGGTTACAACATGAGTGTGATTACAGCACATTGTGGTTACAGCACGATATGGTTACAGCACGATGTGGTTACAGCATGATGTGGTTACAGTACGATTGTTGTTACAACATGATGTGGTTGCAACACGTTTGTGATTAGAGCACGATGTGGTTACAGCACGATGTGGTGATAGCACGATGTGGTTACAGCACGATGTGGTCACAGGACGATGTGGTCACAGCACAATGTGGTCACACCACAATGTGGTTACAGCACGATGTGGTTACAGCATGATGTGGTTATAGCACGATGTGGTTACAGCACGATGTAGTTATAACAGGATGTGGTTACAGCACAATGTGGGTACAACACCATGTGGTTACATCACGATGTGGTTACAACACGATGCGGTTACAACACAATGTGGTTACAGCACAATGTGGTTACAACACGATGTGGTTACAGCACGACGTGATTACAACACAATGTGGTTATAGCACGATGTGGTTACAGCAGGATGTGGTCACAGCACGACCGGTCACAGCACGATGTGGTTACATCACGATGTGGTTACAACACGATTTGGTTACAGCACGATGTGGTTACAACACGATGTGGTTACAGCAAAATGTGGTTACAGCACGATGTGGTTAAAGCATGATGTGGTTACAGCACGATGTGATTACAGCACGATTGTGGTTATAGCATGATGTGGTTAAAGGACAATGTGGTTTCAGCAGGATGTGGTTACAGCACGATTGTGGTTACACCACGATGTGGTTACAACACGATTGTGGTTACAGCATGATGTGGTTTCAGCACGATGTGGTTACACAACGATGTGGTCAAAGCACGATGTGGTCACGCCATAATGTGGTCACAGCACGATGTGGTCACAGCACGATGTGGTTATAGCACGATGTGGGTACAGCGTGATGTGGCTAAAGCTCGATGTGGTTAAAGCACGATGTGGTTACAGCAGAATGTGGTTATAACACGATGTGGTTACAACACGATGTGGTTACAGGACGATGTGGTTACAGCACGATGTGGTTGCAGCACGATGTGGTTACAACACGATGTGGTTACACCACGATGTGGTTATAGCACGATGTGGTTATAGCACGATGTGGTTACAGCACGATTGTGGTTACAGCACGATGTTGTTACAGCACTATGTGGTTACAGCACAATGTGGTTAGAGCACGATGTGGTTTCTACTCGATTGCGGTTACAGAACGATGTTGTTACAACACGATGTGGTTACAGCTCGATGTGGTTACAACACGATGTGGTTACTGGATGATGTTGTTACAGCATGACGTGGTTACAGCACGATGTGGTTACAGCACAATGTGGTTACAGCACAATGTGGACATAGCACGAAGTGGTCGAAGCACAATGTTGCTACAGCATGATGTGGTTACAGCACGATGTCGTTACAGCACGATGTGGTTACAGCACGATGTGCTTACAGCACGATGTGGTTACAGCACGATGTGGTTACGGCACGTTGTGGTTACAGAACGATTGTGGTTACAGCACAATGTGTTTATAGCACGATGTGGTTAGTGCAGGATGTGCTTACATCACGATTTGCTTACAGCAGGATGTGGTTACAGCACGATGTGGTCACAACATGATGTGGTCATAACACGATGTGGTCACAGCACGACGTGGTTACAGCACGATGTGGTTACAACATGATGTGGTTAGAGCACGATGTTGTTACAGCACGATGTGGTTAGAGCACGATGTGGTTACACCACGATGTGGCGAAAGCATGATGTGGTTACAGCACGATGTGGTTACAGCACGATGTGGTTACAGCACGATGTGGATATAGCACGATGTGGTTACAGCACGTTGTGGTTACAACATGATGTGGTTACAGCATGATGTGGTTACAACACGATTGTGGTTACAGCACAATATGGTTACATCACGATGCGGTTACATCACGATGTGGTTACGGCACGATGTGGTGACAGCATGATGTAGTTACAGCACGATGTGGTTACAGCACGATGTGGTTACAGCACGATGTGGTTTCAGAACGATGTGGTTGGAGCTCGATGTGGTCACAGCACGATGTGGTTACAGCACGATGTGGTTACAGCACGATATGGTTACAACACGATTGTGGTTACAGTACAATGTTGTTACAACATGGTGTGGTTAGAGCACGATGTGGTTACAACACGATGTGGTTACTGCACGATGTGGTTACAGTATGATGTGGTTAGAGCACGATGTGGTTATAGCACAATTTGGTTACAACACGATGTGGTCACAGCATGTTGTGGTCAAAGCACGATGTGGTTACAACACGATGTGGTTACAGCATGATGTCGTTATAGCACGATCTGGTTACAGCACGATTGGGTTTTAGCACGATGTGGTTACAGCACCATGTGGTTATAGCATGATGTGGTTATAGCACGATGTGGTTACAGCACGATGTGATTACATCACGATGTGGTTACAACATGATGTGGTTACAGCACGATTGTGGTTATAGCACGATGTGGTTACAGCACGATGTGGTTATAGCATGATTAGGGTACAGCACAATTGTGGTTACAGCACAATGTGGTTACAGCACGATGTGGTTGGAGCATGATGTTGTTACAGCACGATGTGGTTACAGCTTGATGTGGTTACAACACGATGTGGTTACAGCACGATGTGGTCACAGCACGATGTGGTTAGAGCAGGATTTGGTTACAGCATGATGTGGTTACAGCACGATGTGATTAGAGCACGATGTGGTTACAACACGATGTGGTTACAACACGATGTGGTTACAGCACGATGCGGTCACAGCACGATGTGGTTACAGTATGCGGCAGCTCCCAACTGGTGTCTTTCTTCATGCAGCTTGCATTCTTTCTGTCCACTTGACCTCTGTTCTGCTTTTGAACAGATGGCGTCTGGTTATTGGGGGGGGACGCAGGGGGCTGGGAGAAGGAGCCTTTTCATGGCCATGGGCCTTTTTTTTTGTGCCTTCAACATTCATTTTTTTGTTTTGCCTGGCCTGCACTGAGGCGTGGCCGACTGGTCATCAGTGAAAGTCGAGGCAATGCAACTTGTGACTGCTTCTCCTGCTGCCTAGCAGCTCTGAAGGGCCAGCAATCTCCCCTGCCTGCCTGCATGTTCTTTTCTTGTTTTGACATGAATTTTCCCTCTCCCTCCCCCCCCCCTCTCTCTCTCTGCCCCTTTCCCTCTCCCTCACCCTCTCCGTCTACCTCTTTCTCCACCTCCCCCTGTCTCTCTCCCTCTACCTCACCCTCACCAGCACCCACACCCTCACCCTCACCCTCACCCTCACCCTCACCCTCACCCTCACCCTCACCCTTACCCTCACCTTCACCCACCATCACCCTCACCCTCTCTTTCTCTTTCTCTCTCTCTCTCTCTCTCTCTCTCTGTCTCCTTCTCCCTCTTTCCCTCTTTCCTTCTCTCCCTCTCTCCCCCTCTCTTTCCCTCTCTGTCCGTCCCCCCCCCCCCCCCCCC
>SZWC01003435.1:41637-58455 GCA_023375785.1 Penium margaritaceum
TCTCTCTCTCTCTCTCTCTCTCTGTCTGTCTCTCACTCTCTCTGTCTCCTTCTCCCTCTTTCCCTCTTTCCTTCTCTCCCTCTCTCCCCCTCTCTTTCCCTCTCTGTCCGTCCCCCCCCCCCCAAGTCCTTTACCTTTTATTTTTGCCTGGCTATGCATGTGGTCATGTCCAAAACTTTTGCATCCTGTACCGTAAATGGTCCTGGCCAATGTATGGGTAGTAATTCAGTGGCCTTCATCGATGCTCATGAGGTTGACACACTGCCTACTGAGACACCATAGTAGTTGTGCAACAGACATCGAAACGGCGTGCATGCCCACGGTGACGAGGGTGCCACCTGCTGGCAGGCAGTGACAATCTCAACGATGGAAGGCATTTGCTTCAATTGACGCTTCATGCGCTACGCCCATGAGTTGATACCTTCCCTCTCGGCAGCATAGACTGACTTGCAGCATGTCGCTTTCCAAATATGCAATGTTGGTAAGGGTCATTGTCAGCTAGCGGACCCTCAGCGGATTCTCTTCGTTTCTGACCTGGGCAGTAGACCATGGGCTCAGAAATGTGCTCTTGACCAGCATACAATGTGTGCGCCCCCAGGGGGGGGGGGGTCCCAAGTTTGGGCCAACCTCCACACATTTCTCAACTCCAGATTTTGCCCATCTTCACATTATGCTCCTTTGCGTACCTAACAATGTGCTGCATCACATGCATCGCACGCATGATGTTGCATGAACTCCAGGCTGGTCAGCCTCAACATACTGTCGGCATACCGCGCATGACGTTGACAGCACACCACCCCCAACATTTTCGGATAAATAGTTTCAGTACAAGAGACAAGAATATGCGGCAAGGAATAGCTCTTCCTCTTACTCGCAAGCGTTTCATTAAACATGTCTATATGTGAACTCACGGAGCAGAGTCAACGTGGAGCAGCCACAGTGCCAAAGGCTGTCTACGTCACTGATAAGGGATGGTGAAGGATTCGTTTGGGAGTTGCCCGGTCCGCACTGAAGGTAGCTTAGGTTGCTAGGATAAGCAAGCAAGAAAGCAAGCGAGGGGTGAGGCATGACACCATGGATCGGGGCAAGCTCACTTTCCCGGACAAGTGGCGAGAAACGAACAAGTGAGCAATAAATGGGAGAGTGACGTGTTAAGTGAGGAAACGTATGAGAAGTTTCCTAGAACCTTCCTAACCACTTGCCGTGACACTAGGCGTCAGCGCTAAGTCAGCGTGTGACAACAGTCACAAGTTTGAGACAAGACTGCAAGGGTCTGGGTTGGGACACAAACAGAGTGTCAGGAAACTCAAACTGAATATAATTGCAGAGAGAGATAACAAATGACAGGTCCAAGGCATAAATACCTGCCGCGGCGCACGGCGGGTGTCGCACGCGGCAGTCCAAGAGCTGTCCTAAAAACCGGCCTAAAACCACTGTTTTGGCCGTAACTCTGCGCACACATGTTAGAAGGCTACGACGTCTGAACCTAGACGTGTAAGATCAAAATACGGACGCTACGACTGGTCACATGCGTACATCCATCATCAGACGATGGACATACAATGCAAAAACATGCAAATAGGGCTCATGGCCAGTCCGCCGAAAGACGCTTGCAAGCTGTAGAAAAGATAGCAGAGAGTCCCGGCAGCATCTGGGGCTCTGGAACGGTAGTCGGCCAGCTCCAAGCCGGTAGTCCGCCGCCAGTTGTCGCACCGGTGTCACCAGGGCCCGCCTCAGGGATCTGCACGAGTATGGACACGGCCGAGTGGTCACAATAAACTGTACAAGAACGTCACAAATCACAACACTCATGACCCGATGGTACGCATGTCCATACACGTGCAGCACTGGTACAAACACAATAGTGAGTGACAAACAAATAAGGCACAGATGCACATCCCACACTCAACCACCCTCAGGCATGGGGCGAAGCCCAACAGAACGAATGGCCACCAAGAACTTTCCGCGAGCTAGTGCCTTCGTCAAGAAATCAGCACGCTGCATGTCAGTGCCAACCCATATGACGGAGATCACGCGTCGCTCCACCAGGTCACGGAAAAAGTGATGCTCAACCGCAATGTGCTTTGTGCGATCATGAAAGACACCGGAGTTCTCTGCAATGGTGAGAGCACTCTGGTTATCGCAACCCAGCACAATGGCGGGTACTGACTGCCCAAGCTCAAGAAACAAGCGTTGCAACCCTACTACCTCAGCAACCCCTACGCCCAAAGCAACATACTCTGCCTCTGACGAACTACGTGCGATGCAGCCCTGCTTCCCGCTTCGCCAAGAGAGAGCAATACCACCGAGCAGGAACACGTAGCTAGTACAACTACGCCCATCTGGGCTCCAAGCCCAGTCGCTGTCAGTGTAGCCGTCAAGGACCACCGAACACTGCCGATGAAAACAGAGTCCGAGGTACGGCGTGGAGACCACGTATCGCACCACTCGCACAACCGCGTGAAGGGCTCTTGCACGTGGAGCCTGCAAGAACTGAGCGAGGAGGTTGACGGTGAACGCGATATCAGGACGCGTGTTAGTGGCCAAGTACATCAGAGATCCGATGAGACGGAGGTACAAGGTCACGCCCACTGTCTCCCCCAGCTGTGTTAGGTCATCCACCTTCAGGGAATCCTGCCCATCAGGTGTAAGAGGTGTGGAAGCGGAGGGCACTGCACCAAGGAGATTGCTGAAGGGCTCCCCCACGACTCGTGCGTACCGGGCCTGATGCAACAACAATGTCCGACGTCTGCGATCTCGCACGATCTCCATACCAAGAAACACCGATGCAGGACCGAGGTCCTTCGTCCTGTAAGCAGTCTCTAGGATAGCCTTGACCTCCTTCACGGCCTCCAGGGACGGAGACGCAATCAGAAGGTCATCGACATAGACCAGGATGGCGATGAACCGCTTGGGTGTCGGTAGGATGAAAAGAGAGGGGTCTACCTCGCTCTGTACGTATCCAGCACGAGTCAAAGTGCCGGTGATCTCCCGGTTCCAACACCGCGGAGACTGCTTGAGGCCGTACAAGGACTTGCACAAGCGCCAGACCTTGGTACCGTCCTCAAAGCCCGGTGGCTGAGCCACGTAAATCTCCTCATCGAGAGAGCCATGGAGGAACGCATTATTCACATCCATCTGGTGCAGTTCCCAGTCATGCTAAGCCACTACACCGAACAGAGCTCGAGCAGAGGTCATGCGGCCGATAGAGGCAAAGGTGTCAGTGTAATCGACTTCCTCAATCTGAGAGTACCCCTTGACGACCAAGCGGGCCTTGTAGTGTTCCAGTGAGCCATCCGGCTTCACCTTCTTGCGAAAGACCCACTTGACCTAAATAGCCTTCCTCCCAGGAGGAAGGTCGATAAGCTCGTAGACTCTGTGCTCTCGGATAGCGCTAAGCTCATCCTCGCAGGAAGCACGCCAAGCGTCAGCATCCTATGATGAGAGAGCCTCCCTCAGTGTGCCGGGTCGGACGCTATAGAGGGAGAACTCTGCGTGGCAAGTGCACATGCCTCAATGCCGGGCCTGACGACCACGAGATCAGCTGCTGCGTCACAGGCAATATGGAACCCGCAAGTGACGAGGTCGTGCCCTACGGGGCACGCTGGATGTACCTTTGTGAGCTTAGTGCGGACACTCCGGCCTAGGGCCTTTGTGCCGGGGTCACCGCTCGCGATGCTGCGAGAGGAGCGCCTGGGTCCGGGGCCCAACGCTTGCTGAGCTTCAGAATCCAGTGGTCGAAGACGGCCACCGGGCTCACGGGAGTAACTTGAGGTCGAGGGACGCACCTCAGGCTCAGGGACAGGTGCGACCACGGGAACAGGTACGACCACAGCTGGTGAGGGCTGAGACGAGGCAACCGGAGATGCCGTGCGAGGAGATGCGTGTGTGGGGAATACGGGGCTGGGTGTGATAGCCGGAGCAGGCATGACTGGACCTGACACTGAGGCAGGAGTACCAGTCAACGTAGGAACGGGAGTGGGCGAGACTGGATCAGATACAGAGACAGGAGTGCCAGCAGACACAGGTGCTGGTGCAAAAGGAGGCGTGGGGAGAGAGGTATCTGTGGGGTGTGAAACAGGCTGTACAGGCGAGATCTTTGGACCGACACCAATGATCGCTGGATCATCAAGGACCGGAGATGGAGAGGGGGCTCGAGCGGACACATCAGCCTGATGAGAGGTGTTCGCTGGCGTAGAAATCTCCCCCATCCGCCAAGAACCCTCACAAGAAGGAACATGGGTGGCGGAGAGTGCTGTGATCAAAGTCAGGTCACGGTAGGTGAGAGAATCGAAAAACAGCGCGTTGCGGGACTCAATGACGCGACGACGAGTAGGGTCCTAGAAGCGCCAGGCCTTCGATTGGGGGAAATGCCGATGAAGGCACACAAGCGGCCCCGAGGTGAGACCTTGGATCCCTACTGGTCCTCGGTGTACCACACGGAGGCCAAAGAGCCACAGACGCGAGCGAGACGACGGTCAGCATAGTGTCCAAACCAGAGCTCGTACAGTATAACATTGTCCGGAAGCGAACCGTGCGGGAGGCGGTTCCAAACCCAAGTCATGTAGGCAAAACCCTCAAAGACAAAAGACTCTAGGAGACCGCACTCAAACTGCATGGCACGAACCGCATCCTCCACGGTGCGGTTCCAGCGCTCAGATACACCGTTCTGCTAGGGGGTAGCAGGAGCGGAGACCTGGTGAAAAATCCGGTGCTCAGCAAAGAAGGAGTCCATCTCGCCAAGGAACTCGCCGCCGCGATCCGAGCGAAAGGAATGTAGCGCGTGGCGGGACTGATGCTCAACCATCACTAGCCAGAGTCGAACCGCAAGGGCGGTGTCGCTCTTCTGACGAAGACTGTAGACCCACCGCATCCGGGTAAAGTCACCCGTCAAAGTCAGAACATAGTGGCCCCTCTCAAACAGAGACTCAATCGGGAGAGGGCCAAGAAGGTCTGAGTGAACTAACTCGAGAGGCCGAAGCGCTCGGGAACGAGAGTCAAGGTAGGTGCACCGGTGCATCTTCCCCTGAGTGCAAAAACGACAGTGAGTCTTGGGTGGCTTCTTGAAAGACGCCACGTCAAGACCGAGAGCGGGCTGTGTCCGAATGAGCTTCGACACAGTGTCGGAGTCCATGTGACACAGACCGCGATGAAGCAACCACTGGTGTTCCGGTGATAGAACACCAGTGACAAAGACACGACCGGAGGAGGAGGAAGAGCAAGGGGAGGAAGGCCGAGCGATGCGATACAGATCATCTATGACTGAAGCACGCAGGACGACACTGCGGGTGTCAGTAGCAGTCACAGTCGCTGAGTGAGCGGTATGCTGCATAGAGAGACCCATCAAGGTACAGGCACGCACAGAAAGCAAGCTGAGCTCAAGATCAGGCAAAAACAACACGTTCGAAAAGTACAAGGGGCCAGCCGGACCATCGAAGCATACAACCCCAACTCCATGGACTGGCAAGGACTGACCAGAGCCTGTACGAACGGAACGGACAGACGTGACAAGGCCGAGAACAACAAAGTCACTACGACGGCACGTCATGTGATGGGTGGCACCATAATCGATGATCCAAGTGCCACCGGAGTCATGAATGGAGGACGTCACTGTACAACGAGCAATGGAACACTCGGCATCAAAGGGACGCTCAGCCGTCAGTGGGGAGGAACGACGCACAACACAAAGATGAGACTCATGAATCCACTCGGTGCAGTCAGGCCCATCATCATCACATGCTGACTATGCTCCCCCACACGCGTCGTCACGAGCCATAGGAACGGACGAACAAACAGTCTTTGAACCACCAGACGATGACAAGACACTCGTACCTCCCTGAAAACAAAGCGCCAGAAGGTGGCAAAGCTCGGCCATGGTGTGGTCGCGCGGGTCCGGATCGTTGCTGCTCGTCGGTGAGGAGGCACGAACAGCTGCAGTCGTGGCCGCCGCGCGTCCAGAGGAGGATGCGGGTGACGTGCCAGACGTGGAACGGAGAGCATGAGCAGTCTGGAGCCCACGAGTGATCCGCGCCCAGTCAAGCGGCTACTGGCACTCGGTGTAGCGATGGGCGCCTCCACAGTTGTAGCAGGACACAGAACGGCCACTCCTACCACTGGATGACAAATGTTGCTGACCTGATCCACGCTTCCTATTCTTCTTCTTCCCCTGGGCGGCTGCTGCAACGCCCTGTGTCTGCGTGGGTGTAGACAGGGTCGAAGAGGAAGAGGAAGATAAGGAAGTGATGGAGGAGGAAGAGGGAGATTGCAGGAGGGAATATGGTGGTGATGCGATGGCTGTTGTAGCGAGGGAAGTCTCTTGATGGGCTACGGCTGCCTCGCGGGCTGAGGTCGCCTGAAGGAAGAGCTGATGCTCCCAAGGAAGCAGCTGTAGAGTGGCTGAGAAGGGCTTGAGGACAACGTCGCTGTACCATGTGAAGATGTCGGTGTACTCGAGGAAAACTCTGAGCATAATCATACGAAGCGTCCACAACTGTGTGCCTCCTAAGGTCCCCAAGCGCGTGTAGATGCGCATGGCGCGTCGCCAGTAATCCGCTGTCGGCTCCGTAGGCCCCTGACGGAGCGAATGGAAAGCACAAATGTGTGATGCACGAGTGGCGTGCGTCTCTGCGGCCAGCAGGGATAAGGCCAGATCCCAACCTCCACGGGGATCGGCGCCGGTGCCTGTGCCGGCCTTGCCAAGGAAGGGGTGGAAGTCGACGACGGTCTCGCATGGCATGGCGTAGAGGAGTCAGCGCATGGCCCGGTCTGCTGTCAGTACCTGTGCTGGGTCTGTAGGCTAGTACGGGCTGTGGTAATAAGACCACACTCCCTCAGAAGTAGCCCATACCTGAAATAGGATCTCCCAACAGTCGAAGCCATCCTCACTGATGTACCGTGGAGGTGGTGCCTCAAAATCCTTGGGTTGCCGCTCCGTGGGGAGAGCAACCACAGGCTGAGAAGGACGAGAGACCGAAAAGACTCCTGGAAGAGGATGATCACCGGGGTAGTCAGGTGACAATCGTATCGAGGAAAACNACGACGGTCTCGCGTGGCATGGCGTAGAGGAGTCCGCGCATGGCCCGGGCTGCTGTCAGTACCTGTGCTGGGTCTGTAGGCTAGTACGGGCTGTGGTAATAAGACCACACTCCCTCAGAAGTAGCCCATACCTGAAATAGGATCTCCCAACAGTCGAAGCCATCCTCACTGATGTACCGTGGAGGTGGTGCCTCAAAATCCTTGGGTTGCCGCTCCGTGGGGAGAGCAACCACAGGCTGAGAAGGACGAGAGACCGAAAAGACTCCTGGAAGAGGATGATCACCGGGGTAGTCAGGTGACAATCGTATTGAGGAAAACGGAGGCGATCGGGTGCCCCTTTGCAGCTGACGGAGGCACTCCAGAAGAACTCGAATCTCCTGAGCCGGGGAATCATGAGTAATTCCTTGCATGAGTGGCTCATCATCCAAGAGGTCAGCAGGTGGTGGGGTAGGTCGAGCGCCCGTCACGGGTGCCTGAGCTGACTGTTGGATAGAGACCGCGACGCCGACAGCTCCCTCAGAAACCCGCTGAGGAGTCGTGGACTGAGCACTCAGAAGCTCAGTCAGCGTGCAGATAGCGTCAGTCTGCTCTCTCTGGAGGTGACGCATCTCATCCTGCTGGCTTCGCAGGTCCTCAATGGCCTGCGAGCGTGGACTCAGTACACCAGACGAAGAGGAGGAGGGGTCGCCTGGTCCCTTCTCCTTGTTGTCGGACAGGCTCATGTCGCCGCTCAGTATGGGGCGACAGGTCAAGTTTGTTGAATTTCAGAGCCATTAGCGTTTCTCGACGAGTTGAGACGCTGGCAACTTTTGACTTTCCAGCCAAAAATTTGGCTAAGTATGGTGCTGATGGCCAGAAATTTGGCCAAGTGCTTACATTTAAAATTCGGCACTAAAGATTGAAGGTTGTCCAAATCAAGAAAATTTTGGACCACAGAGGCTCCTGAATGTGCTGAACATGATGGTGAAATGTTCGGTTGCAAAAAGTTGGAAAAGTGGTAAAACGTCACTTTTCCTTGTTCTGCCCGAATTTCAGCAGAAAACAAATCTGCGGTGCACTTCAGTCTTTGCTGGTGGCGACAGAGCACGAAACTGAGCGTGAATAGTAGCTCTGGAGAGCTTGAGAGAAGAGCTTTCCAACGCACCCTCAAACGCCAGAAACGGCGTTCGTTTGAAGCCAAGGCAAGCTCGTGCCGACGGGGAGGTGGTGGCTGACGCGATTTTTGTCCGCGGCTCCTCCACGCCGTGCGGCTTCTAGGAAGTTGCACGGACAGGGGCAGCGGTGGCGCACGCTGCTGTTGTTGCTGCTGATGCTGCTGCCGTCGCGCTTGACGGCAATGGCCTCAAGCCACTTTGGCGGCAACTGTTGCTGATGTTTCTGATGCCGCCGCCGATGTTGCTGCTGTTGTGGTCAAAACTGCCAGCTCTGTTGCTGCGCTGCTGGACAGCTGCTATGGCGCTGCTGCGCTGGCGTGCTGCTACACTGCTGCACCCCTCCTGCACGACTCCTCTGTCGCGCAGGTGTTGCGGCCTACGCCTTGCAATGGCGCAGGTTGGTGGGTCCTCCCAGGACCTGTCGCTGCTCCTGTGTGCTATTGCCGCTCCTGCTGCTCACTGCTGCTGCGATTGCTCCAACTCTGTTGTGCAGCACAACAAGCTCTGGCTTGTGGCTCTGATACCATGAGAAGTTTCCTAGAACCTTCCTAACCACTTGCCGTGACACTAGGCGTCAACGCTAGGTCAGCGTGTGACAACAGTCACAAGTTTGAGACAAAACTGCAAGGGTTTGGGTTGGGACACAAACAGAGTGTCAGGAAACTCAAACTGAATATTATTTCAGAGAGAGATAACAAATGACAGGTCCAAGGCATAAATACCTGCCGCGGCGCACGGCGGGTGTCGCATGCGGCAGTCCAAGAGCTGTCCTAAAAACCGGCCTAAAATCACTGTTTTGGCCGTAGCTCTGCGCGCACATGTCAAAAGGCTACGACGTCTGAACCTAGACGTGCAAGATCAAAATACGGATGCTACAACTGGTAACATGCATGCATCCATCATCAGACGGTGGACAACCAATGCAAAAACATGCAAATAGGCCTCATGGCCAGTCCGCCGAAAGACGCCTGCAAGCTGTAGAAAAGACAGCAGAGAGTCCCGGCAGCATCTGGGGCTCTGGAACGGTAGTCGGCCAGCTCCAAGCCGGTAGTCCGCCGCCAATCGTCGCACCGGTGTCACCAGGGCCCGCCTCAGGGATCTGCTCGAGTATGGACACTGCCGAGTGGTCACAGTAAACTGTACAAGAACGTCATAAATAACAACAATGTAGAATCCCTCTTTAGCAATGTACTAAACAGTATTGCTTTGCTTCTCTTCCCTCACGTGTCCATGTTCACCTCAGCACTGCGGTTTGAATGGAACCAACGGGAGTCAGAATGGTAGTGTGTGTGTAATGTGAGTGTGAGAAGAGCGAGTGAGAGTGGGTGGCGGGTGGAGCTCACTATCCGAGCCCATCCATCGGCCGGTGACGTGGGGCTCACCGGTGCCCACTCAAAGTGCAAGGGGTAAACCCCCCTCGAGCTCCACAAATCCACAAGAGCCCAAACCTGAAGTTTCAGTCTAAGCTATGCTAGTCCAAACTACCACCGTTTCACAAGCAGGACAAAACTATGTCACAAATCCATCGAAGTTCAAACATGCATTAGTACCAAAGTCAACAGTGTTTGACCAAGGTATGTGCGCTCCAGGAGAGAAGGCCGGCACGCGTGACGGCTGCTGGAGTGCAACCTGTGGCTGCTCGGCGGACTCGTGTGTGCTCCCCCAGGCTTCTGGAATCTCTGCCTCCTCAGGAGTCTGCATGGCAAAGGACGTGAGCCGAGAGGTCACATTACGTACACAAGATCACTCCCCCATGAGCACACGGCAAACAGGTTCACCCTCGTAGCACCACTGACGCGAACAACAGCACAAGAGTAACGATGAAAAACGATCATGGATGCAGCTTAAAGGCAGAGTTCAATCCACAGTACAGGCAGGGTGCAATCCCACAGAACGAGCAGCCGCTAGAAACTTCGTACGGCTAGTGGCCTCAGTTAGAAAATCAGCACGCTGCGAGTCAGTGCCAACCCATGTTCACTTCAACTTGGCGACTTTTGGGCAAAAGTCGAAGTCGCCAAGTCAATTTAAGTCGACTTGGAGTCGACTTCGACTTTTACATTTAAGAGCACCCGGGGCCAGCGGGAGCCCAGCTTGGGTTGGCCTATTGGTCCTGGAAAAAAAACCCAAGGGTCAGCTCGGCGAGCCGGATTGGCCCCGAGCATTTTCCGCGGGATATTCGACTTGCCGAATCTTTCCCTCGGCATGTTTTTGCACTCCAGCACAATCAGCATGAACCATGATGGATGCATGGTTGCCTGTCATCCAGCATAGCATTCATTGTCCAATCAGGATGAATCATTGTGACAACCAGGAAAAGAATCCAGAGTGGCCTCCATGCACCAATGAAACCTGGCCGTTTGCATCCATCAACGTTCACTTCGATGATGCAGGTACTCTGTATCTAGCCGCATGGACCACAACCTTCCACGCATGCACCTGAGTGGCCCTAGTACCGCACAGTAGTCTTAGATGTTCCGCACAGTGTTGGCCCTAGTACCGCACAGTAGTCTTAGATGTTCAATCGAGTGTTTCACTTGATTCAGTGGCCGGCCATTGCCGGCCTTGCACTTAGCCGTGTAGTCCACAGTGAACTACACAGGAGGCCACCATGGCTAGAGAGCCAGCAGCATCGGCGGTTGCAGCAGTCCGTGGTGCCACAGCCAATGCCGCACCCGCAGTACGCCAACTGAAGGGGGAGCTGCTGACGCGAGCACTGTCGAAGTACTTCAAACCTTGCCCCACTCCAAGCGGCTACCCAGGCTTCTTGTGTGGCGCTTGTGGCAAGAGCTTCTCCGGCGGCAGCGACCGCATGCGAGGCCACTACGGTGCAACCGTTGCCAACGTGGCAAAGTGTCGCGTTCCACCCGCTGGCGCACGTGCCCTGCTTGGACTGCCGCCGGTTGCACAGCCCCACGATGGTTTTCAAGGTGCTGACGCCAAGCTCTTCAGAGGCAAGGGTGACTCACGGGGAACGAGAGACCACCCTGTGGATTGGGCGCAGCTCACCGCCGAGCGACAGCGGCAGGCAGCACGGGAGGCTGCTGGTGTCGCAGAGGACGATGAAGAAGCAGGGGGGGTTGATGCGCCCTCTCCAGCTCACCAGCTCCTCCGCACTGGGCCAGCACCTTCGCTGTCATCTTTGAACAGCAGCCGCCAGAAAAGCATGCGGGACCACATCGACAACCTTCTCAACAAGGACTGCCAGAAGGCAGTCGTCAAGGTGATGGCTAGAAGTGCCCTCCCCATCTCCTTCTGCCGCGAGCGTGTGGTGCTGGAGCTGATTGACAAGGCTCGTCGCACCAACCCTGCTTTCCGCCTCCCATCCCGGGAAACTGTTCTTGATGACATCCTGCCTGACCTGGACAGAGAGCTTGCCGAAGGTGAAAAGCCGTTGCGTGATGGATGGGACATCTTTGGGGTGACTCTTTGATGATCTTTGATGAGTGGTCAGACATCCAGATTCGGCCAATCTATTCTGCCATGGCCACGAATGCTGAGGGTACCGCGCATCTGTTCTCCCGTGATGCCATGGGACTTGTGCGTGATGCAAATCATGTGGCTGCTGTGATTGACCTGGTGATCCAGGAGGTGGGGGCAGAGAAGGTGGTGATGGTTATCACCGACAATGCCTCCACCAACACCAAGGCATGGACAACTCTGAGGGACAAGTATCCGAGCATTTTTTTCACAGGTTGTGTGGCNGAATGGGGCAGCATTCTGGTGGGGAAAGTTGAGAAGGTGGTGACTTTCATGAGGAACAAGGACATTCTCCGGTCATGGATGAAGAAGGAAAGTGGCGGGAAGGTTCTGTTGCCTGCATGTGCCACCCGCTTTGCATCAGTGCATCGCATGCTGAAGCGTATGTTGGTCATGCGGCCAACACTTGAGAAGATGGTGAACAGTAGCACGTGGACTGAAGTGGCTGCTGGTCTTGATGCGGGATATCGCAGGAGAAAGAAGGAGGTGCGCAAGTTGGTCTTGCAGGCTGTCTTTTGGCTGCAGGTGAAGGCACTCTACAATTTGATGACGCCACTGGTGGTGGCGTTACGCAAGGTGGACGCAGCAGGGGGCATGGCAGGCATCATCTACGAGTCACTTCTTGATGCCACATAGCAGCTCCGTAGCCTAGGTGTGAACCGTGGCCGCCGCCGTGCAGTAGTGAACCCTACATGGGTCATGTATACCATGGAACGCTTGTCTGACAGGTGGACCAATCAGATGTGCTGCCCTGTTTTTACTGCTGCACGCCGCATCCATCCAGAGCATTTTGGACACAAGTTTGATGCAGACGAGAAGGTTGTAGAAGCCTGGAATCAGGTGGTCAATGCACTCGTGCCAGACGATGAGCAGGTGGTGCTGAATGATGATCTGGAGGCGTTCTCTAACGGCCGTGTGACGGTGGTGGAGGATCCAGCCCGGCAGCAGGATGTGGAAAGGGCCAAGGCAGCAGTGGCAAAGGTGGTGGCTGGTGAGGTGGCGGGATTCCGCTGGCATGCCCGCCATCTGATACGTCTTCCTGCTCTCCGCAAGCTGGCAATGCAGCTACTGGCGCAGTCGTGCACGTCATCAGAGTGTGAGCGAGCCTTCAGCAAGCACCAGCTGATCCAGACTGCTTGTCGAAACAGGCTCAAGACATCAACTTTGGAGCTTCTGGTCCGAGTGAACGTGAGGCTCACCCGCCTGTATGGGAAGGTGAAGGGAAGGAAGCTGACAGCCGAGCTGAAGCAGTTTTTTTATGATGATCCTGTTGACAGTGGGAGTGAGGTGGATGGGGAGGTGGAGGAGGGAGATGTGGGACCTGAGTGGGACCCAGACATTGCTGATGCTGAGGTAGAGGGGCAGGATCCTGAGGCGGTTCTAACAGCAACAGGTGCAGGCAATGAGGCAACTGGAAAGGAGGGTGGAGTAGATGATGATGTGGATGAGCAGGACAATGATGACGATGAGGACGAGGACTTGGAGGCAGGAATGGAGACAGAGGGTAGTGAAGAGGAGGAGATGAGTGAGGAAGATGGCGAGCACAAGCCAGATGTTGAGGAGGTGAGCAGGGTTCTGCGCCAGGGAGTTAGAAAGAGGAACGAGCTGGAGGCACCACTGCAGGATGGAAGCGAAGCACCAGCATCAACTTTGACACATGCCAAACACAGCTCCACCTCAGCCACTAAGGGTCGTGCAGCAACACCAGCAGCTACACGCCCATTAGCAAGTGCTACAGGTTCCCATGCACCAGGCACTAACACTGCAGCTTCTCCTCCTCATCCAAAGAGGAACTGTGCCCGTCGTGGCTAGAGGAATTATTTCCATTGTCTCTGCAGTGCAGCTGTTTTAGTTGGTAGCATTGGATGGGAAAAACAAAGTGATGGTTTTCTTTTCATGGAACTGGTCAACTTCCACTAGCACACTGTTTCCTCCTCTACTGTCAAATCAAACTTGCATTGTCCTATTTTGGATGATGAGCAGGTTTTGGTTTCACCTTTCAAAGTTGCATGAAAGTATCTGAAAGTGCTAGACTGACCAGAATGCTAAGTACACGACTGGTGGTGAAATTTGCATCATAGCATCATAGAATGAGACTTTTGAAAAAAACATAAGACTCAACATGTGTCTGTTTTCAGTCTATGTTAATGCTGGATGCAAACAGGAGGTGTTCTCTGTAGAATGTAGTATGTGAATGACCAGTTTTGGGGGTCTGAACACAAACGACTTCCGACTTAGCATAGAAACCACCGACTTTCGACTTTCGACTTCCGACTTGGACATCGACTTCGACTTGGGGAAGTGAACATGGGTGCCAACCCACACAACCTGAACCTCACCTCGATCCACCAAGTTCCGGACATAGTGGTATTCAACATTAATGTGCTTTGTGCGTGCATGGAACACACCGGAGTTCTCTGTGATGGTCTTAGCGCTCTGGTTGTCACATCGAAGCACCACGGGGGGCAAGGACTGACCTAACTCACGCAACAGACGCACCAATCACACACTCTCAGACGCGCCAGTGCCCAGAGCCACGTACTCTGCTTCTGCAATGCTGCGAGCGATGCAGCCCTGCTTGCCACTGCGCCACGAGACGGTTGTTCCTCCAATGAGGAAGATGTAGCCGGTACCACTCTTGCCGTCCGGACTCCACGCCTAGTCACTGTCTGTGTATCCGTCAAAGACCACTGAGACCTGATCTCGGTAGTGAATTCCCATGCGGGCAGTGGAGACGACATATCGCACGCACCGGACTGCGGCCTCAAGGACCCGTCTGCGCGGCGCATGTGAAAAGTGTGCAAGCAGGTTGACAGTGAAGGCAATGTCTGGCCGTGTTGTCGTGGCCAGGTACATGAGTGAGCCAATGACTCGCAAGTATAGAGTCACGTCAACCAGCTCTCCCAACTTTGCTGGATCATCGACCTTCAGAGCATCCTGTCTGTCTGGGGTGATCGGGGTGGACGACATGCGCACGTCGCTGAGCAGCTCGCCAAAACACTCCCCCAGAGTGAGGGTGTATCGCTCCTGATGGACCAAGAGCGTCCGACGAGCGCGATCACGGACAATGTGCATGCCTAGGAAGATTGCGGCCTCTCCCAGGGCTTTCATTTTGTACGTTGATCGTAGCACGTCCTTGGCCGCCTCGACAGCCTTTAGGTCAGGTGAGGCAATCAAGAGTTCATCGACATAGACCAGGATGGCTGAAAAGGTCGCAGTGGTTTGGGACAAGAAAAGCGACGGGTCCGCAGCACTCTGAACATAGCCCGCTCGTAGGAGCATGCCGGTGATCTCCTTGTTCCAGCATTGAGGCGACTGCTTCAGGCCGTACAACGCTTTCCGCAGCCGGTACACGCGGCCGCTGCCATCCTCGAACCCTGGTGGCTGGACCATGTAGATCTCTTCTTCTAGCTCTCCATGTAGGAACACGTTGTTGATGTCCATCTGATGGAGTTTCCAGTCGTGCTGGGCCACCTGGGACAGGAGGCCCAAGGCCGTGGTCATGCGTCCAACTGGTGCGAAGGTCTCAGTGAAGTCAATCCCCTGCACCTGAGAGAATCCTTTCGTAGTCAGTCGTGCTTTGTAGCGATCAATTGTGTTGTCTGGCTTTAGCTTCTTACGAAAGATCCACTTGGCCTGGACTGCCTTTCGTCCGGACGGCAGGTCTACAAGATCGTAAACCCCTAGTTCCTTGATAGCCGCCAGCTCAGCATCGCATGCTGCGCGCCAGAGTGTTGCGTCGGGTCCAGCCAGGGCCTGACGCAGTGTGCTGGGGTCCGGCGTCACCCCCACCACACTGGGGTCAGGGGCCGCAGCATCTCCTCAACGCGTGGCCAAAGCATAGGCCGAAGACGGAGAGCCAACAGTGACTGTTGACTCTGCAGAGTCCATTGCAAGTTGATGCTCGTGAGCAAGGAGGACGAGGCCTATATCGCAGGCGGGATGGACTTCAGTGAGCCCCTGCGCACTCAGGCCCAGGGCCCTCATGCCAGGGTCACCGCTATGCACGCTGCGAGTAGGACGCGGATGGAGGCGTCCACCCTCACCTCGCCGATATGGTTCCGGTGACGGCACAGTTGGAGCAGGTGGTGGACACTCGTCGGACACGGACACGAATGGCAATGTGCCAGGTGATGCCGGCGCGTCGACTGGACTGACGGAGGGTGAGGAGAATGCAGGCGACGTGACTGGTGACACAGCCTGCGGAGGTGGTGCAGGCGACGCAAAAGACACCGGTGACTCTGCTGGTGATGCAGGTGCTGGGGACAGGGGAAGCACTGGGGATGCCGTCGGTGACAAAGATTCCAGTATTACAGGAGATGCTGACGGGCCGGTGGACGCAGGTAGGACAGGCGACGCGGTCAACGCAGGCGGTGTAGACGACGTTGGTGAGTTTGCTGGTGGGTGGGGCGGACCCGTGGCACCCAGGCTGGCCGGGACAGCACCATCGGGCAGCCCATCCCCCCTTGTGCACGGGATTGTACCGCACTCAGGGGAATGCGACTGTGGGGTGCCCTCGGTGGGCAGATCTCTGAAGGAGAGGCGCTCGAAGAATAGTGCGTCTCGAGACTCGACAATGCGCCGCCGACTGGGGTCCCAAAACCGCCAGGCTTTGGAGCGTGCAGCCACGCCTACAAACACACACACGCGGCCTCTAGGGGAGAATTTGGACCCTTGTTGTTCTGGTGTGAACCAAACGCAGGCAAGGGACCCCCACACGCGCACGAGCCGGAGATCAGCACGACGTCCGTACCACAGTTGGTACGGTGTGTGTGTGTTCGGGAGGGGGCCATGAGGGATCCTGTTCCAGACCCATGTCATGTAAGCCATGCCCTCGAAGGCGAACGCTTCCGGCATGCCGCTGTCTGCCCGCATTGAGCAAACCGCATCGTCCATGGTGCGGTTCCAACGCTCAGACACACCATTTTGCTACGGCGTGGCTGGGGCTGAGAGGTTGTGAAACACGCCCACCTCGGCAAAGTACCGGTCCAGATCCCCCATGTCTTCACCGCCCCGATCAGAACGGAAGTTTTGGAGGGTATGGCCGGACTGGCGTTCGGCCATGACCAGCCATGTACGCACAGCAAGTGCAGCATCGCTTTTCAGGCGCAGACTGAAGACCCACCGCATGCGGGTGAAGTTGTCTGTGATC
>SZWC01003435.1:58608-73590 GCA_023375785.1 Penium margaritaceum
TGTATTCACCGCCCCGATCAGAACGGAAGTTTTGGAGGGTATGGCCGGACTGGCGTTCGGCCATGACCAGCCATGTACGCACAGCAAGTGCAGCATCGCTTTTCAGGCGCAGACTGAAGACCCACCGCATGCGGGTGAAGTTGTCTGTGATCGTCAGGACGTAACGTCCTCTGTCACCCTAGAACTCCACAGGTAGGGGTCCCAGGAGATCAGAGTGAACCAACTCGAGGGGCTTGAGAGCTCGTGAGTCAGACAGAGGGTATGTGGCATGATGCATTTTGCCTTGCGCGCATTGTAGACAATCAGTCTTGGGCGGCGCCTCAAAGGACGCCGCGTCAAGACCGAGCGTAGGTTGGTGCGGATCAGACGGTCTACAGCATCCAAGTGGACATGGCACAAGCGTCTATGTAGTAGACGCTGATGCTCAGGCGATAGCGTGCCTATCATGAACACTCGTGCAGTGGGGGATGCAGTGACGGTGGTCGACGTGGGGCAGCTGGAGACGTGGTACAAGTCCCTGACTGCCTTGCCACAAAGCACCACTTCAGTAGTGGTGCAAACAGAGACAGTGGCATCCTCACCTGTGAATGCCAAAGTGAGACCCATCAGTGTGCAAGCACGTCCAGACAGCAAACTGAGTTCTAGGCCAGGCACATATAGCACGTTTGAAATGTAAGATGGCCCAGACGGCCCATGGAATTCCACCACACCTTTGTCCTGAACAGGAACCTCATGCCCAGCAGCCGTACGCACAGACTTCAGAGAGCCAACAGGACCAAGGACGACAAAGACATGTCATGTGATGGGTGGCACCTGAATCTAGAATCCAGGTGGCATCCGTCACACGCTCGGGCGACGTGACTGAACAACTGCCAACAGTGCAGACAGTTGACAGGGGTGACTCAACAGATGACTGCTGCGTCGCACAGACAACACGTGCTTGTGACTCATCAAGCCATGACAGGTCGTCGTGACCTGCGCATGCTGCAGCAAGGACAACGGACAAACCAGCATCATCACGTGCGACGAACGACTCCACAGACTCAACGGCGCACTGTGCCCTGCCACCACCATCACGACTGCACACCACGGACTCAACAGACCCAACAATGGAACCCCTTGGCTCAGTCAATGCACTCGCACCTCCCTGAGTTGTGAGTAGGAGAAGCTGGCGGAGCTCGGCGATGTCACGGGCCTGGGTCGCAAGCTACTGCTCCAGAGGTGTCAGGTTGCTTGCACTGTCCTCGACTGCATGAGCTCCTGGTGTAGAATGCATGTCGGTAGCGACTGTGGTGTGTGCGGAGGCATGCTCACGTTGCTCGAACGCTTGCTACAGTCCTTGTGCAATCTTCGTCCAATTCTTGGGGAGCTTGCACTCCGTGTAACGGTGTGTTCCCCCGCAGTTGTAGCACTCCCACTGCCTTTCACGAGCCGGCTTTGCCTGCTGCTTCCCAACCTTGTCATCCCTCCTGTTGTTGTCTCCTTTCTTCCCTTGAACTGCCGCAGAGGAACCAGTAGCTGTTGCGAATGTTGTCGTCGGCAGTGACGACGAGAGGGAGGAAGGGGGGAAGCTGTGTGATGTTTGGACTGCTGTGACGACTGCAGCTGACGCGCCATGATGGGCGTCATTTCCGGCTCCCACTCCTACCACGTGTAGGAAATGCTTTGTGGCCCATGACACAAGGAAGCCCCTGTTGGCCATCTCCTAGAGGCTGCTCAAGCTGAAGTTGTCCAAGGTCTTGGCATACTCGCGCCCAACACCGATTCTCATGGTGTTGAACGCCATGAGTTGGCCCGGTCCATTTTTCACCAGGGCCCTGTACAGCTGCATCGCTCTTCGCCACTAGTCAGCTGGCCCCTCATGTACACCCTGACGAAGGGAGTTGAAATCTGACAGCCGCTGTGATATCATCGCCATGGTAGCGCCTTCGAAAAGGGTGGTCGCCAGCTTCCATGTCTCGAGCGGGTCAGCTCCAGCTCCGGTGCGAGGATCACCAAGGAAGGGTTCGAAGTCGAGGGTGTACTCCTCCGAGACAGCCTTCAAGAGACCGTAGGCAGCGCGGGCGGCGTTTGCTGCCTACAAGGGGTCTATAGTCTGGTACTGAATGGTGTAGTACGGGTACACCCCTTCACTGACTGCCCACATACGGAACCGCGGTTCCCACGTGGCGTAGTTGTCCTCCTGTTGGTAGGCGGGGGGTTTGGTCTCAAACCATTTGGGTGGCTTCGTCGTCGGCAAAGCCGCCGGGACAACCTGCGCTGGCGATGGAGACGGGGAACCTTCGTCCAACCCCAGACTCATGCGGAGCAGCTGGTCCTCTAGGGAGGGCAGGTCTGCGGTTGTCTTGGGCATGTTGCTAGGGCCTGTTTCGCTGATTGATACTCCCTTACGCCCTGAGCGGGTTTGACGCCGATTTTCCAACTCTGCGAGGCGCAGGCGTAACATGCCTTCCTCATGGCTTGCGTCTGAGTCCGACTCGGGCAGCTGGTCGGACGGTTCAGCATTGAATGCTCCTAGAGCCGCATCAACGTCAGCGACGACGGCACTCTCGACAGTCATCTTGCCCTTGCGCACAGCGTTACGGAGTAGCTGCTGCTGCTGCTGCTCCTGCTGTTGCTGCTGCTGCTGTTGTTGCTGTTGCTGCTGCTGCTGCTGCTGTTGTGGCTGGCCTGCATCCCGAAATAGCTTGAACAGATCAGCCAATTGTTTGGCCGTCTGTTCAGCCTGCTGAGCTTGCTGCTCACGCAACTCGCGCAGGCCATGTGCCAGTGAGTTTGGACTAGACGGGGATTCGTCTCGCGTCACGACCGGCGTGTCACCAACCACGCCGGAGGCGGCAGCGCCAGCATTTGCAGTGGAGCTGGTACTACCAACTCCGGCAGGTGCGTCCACATGTTGTCATGTGGTCTGGTGGAGTGCCGCAGGTGAGGTTTTAAAGGCGATGGCACCACTGTTGGGTGACTGACGCTGCCGGAAGAGTTCGGCAGCGTTTCACTCTGCCCCAGTGGGCATGAGGCCACTGTCAAGGTCTTTTTTCAGCCTGGAAACCACCAATATACCCCCCTACGCTGCCGAGAAAATTTCGGCAGCGTTTCCCCAGCCCCAGTGGGCGTGGAAAATTTGGGAGAGGCCTATTTCAGCCTGGAAATCGTCGTTGGACCCCTCCCACGCTGCCGAAAAACTTCGGCAGCGTTTCCCCTGCCCCAGTGGGCGCGGGAAATGTGGGAGGGGCTGTTTGGGACCACCGTTGTACCTGAACCACCCCCACCCAGCCCAGGAGTAGAGGGGAACCCAGCCAGCAGGGGGAAGGGAAGACCAAGGGGCGGAGCTGACAGCAGAGTACCGTTGCTGCTGCCATCGCTTCTGCTCTACGCCGTGATGCTGCGNTGGGAGAGGCCTATTTCAGCCTGGAAATCGTCGCTCGACCCCTCCCACGCTGCCGAAAAAATTCGGCAGCGTTTCCCCTGCCCCAGTGGGCGCGGGAAATCTGGGAGGGGCTGTTTGGGACCACCGTTGTACCTGAACCACCCCCACCCAGCCCAGGAGTAGAGGGGAACCCAGCCAGCAGGGGGAAGGGAAGACCAAGGGGCGGAGCTGACAGCAGAGTACCGTTGCTGCTGCCATCGCTTCTGCTCTACGCCGTGATGCTGCGTGACTGCTCTGGCAGCTGCTGCCTACTCACGCTGCCTATGGCTACCGCTGCTGCTGGCTACTGCCCGCTGCTGTGGCTGCAGCTGCTGCTCCAGGCAGCTCCCGCCGGTCCTGCGGCTGCGCAGCTGCCACGACGGGTGTGCAGTGGCGGTTGTGTGATGGTAGCTGCGGCTGCAACCCAATGCAGCAGTTACTGGCTGCGGCTGCCGCTCGCTGCTGTACGCTGTAGCTGCTGTGGCTGCTGCTCCGTGCAGCTGCCGTGTATGCTGCGATCGCGCAGTCGTCACTGCGGTTGCTGCTCGCTTTGCTGGTGCCGCCGCAAATCCGCACAGCCGCCTCTGCGATTGCTGCTTCTGCTCAGCTGCCGCTGCCGCTGCTGCTCCGCGCAGCTGCTGGTCGGCTCAGCCGTTGTTGCGGCTGCTGGTCAGCAGATCCTCCCAGGATCGTTCTGTGCTTCTCTTGCACAGCACAACGAGCTTTGGCTTGTTCTGCTCTGATACCAAAACAGTATTGCTTTGCTTCTCTTCCCTCACGTGTCCATGTTCACCTCAGCACTGCAGTTTGAATGGAACCAACGGGAGTCAGAATGGTAGTGTGTGTGCAACATGAGTGTGAGCGGAGCGAGTGAGAGTGGGTGGCGGGTGGAGCTCACTATCCGAGCCCACCCGTCGGCCAGTGACGTGGGGCTCACCGGTGCCCACTCGAAGTGCAAGGGGTAAACCCCCCTCGAGCTCCACAAATCCACAAGAGCCCAAACCTGAAGTTTCGGTCTAAACTATGCTAGTCCAAACTACCACCGTTTCACAAGCAGGACAGAACTATGTCACAAATCCATCGAAGTTAAAACATGCATTGGTACCAAAGTCAACAGTGTTTGACCAAGGTATGTGCGCTCCAGGAGAGAAGGCCGGCACGCGTGACGGCTGCTGGAGTGCAACCTGTGGCTGCTCGGCGGACTCGTGTGTGCTCCCCAGGGCTTCTGGAATCTCTGCCTCCTCAGGAGTCTGCATGGCAAAGGACGTGAGCCGAGAGGTCACATTACGTACATAACATCAGTACTGTGTGAGAATGTAGGTCATGAGGGACACAATGCAATACAGAGTGACGCGAATGATGGAGAGACGGCAAAGTTATAGTTGAAAGAACGAGAGCGAGGAATATCCCCTCCACTCTTCATACGTCCAGCGTACGTGCAAGCTGCCTGACAACCGTTTTAAGGAAGAGTCCAAGAAAACAGCTACCAGCTCCCAAACAGCAACACGAAAGAACCCGGCAACAGTACGTCTCACTCGGGTGACCGATGGACAAACCGAAAGGAGCAGCAAAGGCACAAAAACACATTGTGCAGAACTAAATCAACAGAGACCAGATATGATGTTGCCAAGAAAGTGACCGTCGTGAATTGTGTTGAAGTCCCGTTGGCCACTCACATCTCTATGTCCTCTTACCTCACTCTTCATGGTACACATGTATGTACAGATTAAATGACTATAGGCTTCCTTGGGGAGACGTTACATGAGTCCGCCTTGACTATTGCCTCTGGCGACATGAAGCAGCCAACGTTCTACCCAGGTTCGCGCTCTGGCACATGAATGACCGTTGTTTGACTATCTTGTTTTGATTTGGTTGATGCTAGGGTTCTTACATTTTGACTAAAGATCCCTGCATCCTTGTGACTTGCCTCTGGGTGTTTGGGGGAGCTGCATGATTTTCCTGGGTGCTGATCCTTACGGGGCCACCGTGTCAGCCGTTGGCTGTGCAATAATGAGAAATCACCCTCGGTTAATTCCTAGCGGGCGGGCTCGACTCCCGGGTGGCAAAGTACATCGGCTCGAGCTTCTACTCGGTGCCGGCGTGCACTCACCAGCCAAACACTCTCGTTCCCTGCTCTCATTCTCTTTGTTTTTCTTGTGACCAAACTTTGCAAGTCAACCTTGCCACATCCATGGCGCCGGACGCTCTCTAGCTCTTGCCCCCATAACCTGCATATCTAAGTAGGAAGTGTCCTGACAACTACTAGTATCAAAGCAGTAGGGGCAAGTCTGTGCTCTTCGTCCATGCGGGACCCGTGACTGACACACACACCGGAATTCTTGCCATCGCAATGGGCCCACGGCACTCTTGCCGTCAACTCTTCGTAGGTTCTTCATCACCCCAGTCCACAGCTGTTCCTCATTGCCGACTCTTTGGCTGTCAAGCTCCACTACAGCCCGCAGCTATTCCTCGCTACCGACTCTTTGGCAGTTTGGCTCCACAATAGCCTGCAGCTCTTTGTCTACGACTCTCGACTGCCCCACCATTACATCTACACTGTATCGCATTCTACCTTTCGTGGCCACACGGTAGTCCAGCTGAC
The DNA here is from genome assembly GCA_023375785.1 of Penium margaritaceum. Classification (NCBI taxonomy): domain Eukaryota; kingdom Viridiplantae; phylum Streptophyta; class Zygnematophyceae; order Desmidiales; family Peniaceae; genus Penium; species Penium margaritaceum. Next base: position 64,617 of record SZWC01003435.1, read on the forward strand.
TTCTCCTGCCACTCAGCAACGCAGCTCTCTGCCACTCAGCTCTTGACTATCTCACAACGCTCAGCTGCTCTGCAGCTCCTCGCTGCCCCGCTTCTCTTGTCTGCCCCATCTTGTTCCTGCCTCCATCTCTGGCAGCCTCATAATAGGGGACGAACTCATCTCCCACACACAGCCGTCATCAGCATCATCGGTACTCAACAAGAGGCAACAAAATCTCCCAGGTGCATCTGCAGCCATAAAGCCTCCATGCTGGATTCAGTGCCACAACCGCAGCATTTGCAACAGCACCAGCACCGCGAAGGCAATGGCGGCAGCGGCAGCAACAACAGCGCACAACAATGGTACAACATCAGCAGCAGTGGTAACAAGAGTAGCAGCTGTGGTGACGTCAGCCGCGAGTGCAGACGCCACCCCTGACGTCAACACAGACGTCACTATTGACGTCAGTAGCAGTAGCAATAGCAACAGCATCAGTATCAAGAGCACGATAACTCACACAACAGAGGTTGCAGCAATAGCGTAAAAGCCACTGCTGACATCAGCCACCCTCGGCTGACGTCACTACTGACGTCATTACTCACGTCAGTAGCACACGAAAAGAAAAAAACTGACAACAAACAAGGACATCATGGTCGAAACTGGGGAGGGGTCCTCCTCTGCCGGAGGACCTCCCTTTTTGTAGCGACTGCAGCAGTTGTAGCAGCAACAGTAACAACAGCATCTGCCGTCACTGCAACAAGAACAACAGCAGTAACAATAGCCTCTACAGCAGCCACAGCAGCAACCGTAGTAAGAGCAGTAGCAACAGAATCAAAATTAGTAGCAACCATAGCAACAATAGCAGTTGTAGCAGTATCCATTGTAGCAATAGCGGCAGCACTAACAGCTGTAGCAGTAGCCACAGAAGTAGCATCAGCAGCTGCAGCAGCCGCTGTAGCTGCCGTAGTAGCATCACTCGCCTGTAGGCACTCTTGTCGGCCTTGTTGGCTGGAAAAATCCACTAGCCGCCCTATACCAGCAGCTCGCGATGCTAACGCAACAGCTAGCGACACTACAGCCGGCACAACTCCCACAGCAGCTTCTGCTACAACAGCAACGCCAATAGTAACTGCCGCGGCAGCAGCCGCTATGGCAGGAGAAACAGTAGTAACAACGGTAACATCAGCAAACACCGCCCTTCCATCCACCCCGACATGCTAGTTCAGCGGTCTCCTCTGCCACATAATTTTTGTCGTAGCAACATACCCAGCGCCAATGGTAGATTGTGACGTCAGTCCTAGGCCCCACTCTTGGTGTTGGCCGAAGGGCAAAAGACTTTGAAATCCCAGCACCGCCTCTCCAAGCTGGCGAGCAGTTCCGGAGCTGGGAGCTCATCTTTTGCATCAGGCACTGGGTGAGGGCACGTGGCCATATTACATCCTACCCTTTGACTCGACCCATGCTGACCAGGTCTATGACAGTGGTTGCGCCGTACGTGCTCTTGTTCCCGTTGCCCCTCCATCTGTACGTCTCGCTCTCAGCAACCTCACCGCAAAGCCTCCCCGACCCCGCAATGACATGGCATGTCCTTATTCGCCCTCATCATCTTTCCAACGAGGTTGATACTTGTCGTTTTCTCTGGGAGTTCAACTCCCTTTGTATGTGGAGACCGAGACGGTCACCTCATACCGGCAGCGGGCGGAGGACATCCTGTGCAGCCTGGGAAATACTGCACTACCCCTCTCTCATCACGCTTGACCATCAAGCGTGGCACCACCGACGTCTTTGCTGATGCCTTCATCCACTAAAACCAGGATGTACTCATCGCATAGGGAACTCTCATGCCCTAGGCATACGAGCTCTTTCTTCGTATTGAGGAGGCTTGTCAGGAGTCCCGCATCCAACGCACGGAAGCCCTCGCCTCTCATGCAGTCGCCATTGTGGCTGTTACCGCTCCCATAGCAGCCGCGCCCTCCTGCGCCTCGTCATCCGACAAGAATAAACGTAGGGGCAAGAAGGGCAAGGGCCCACAGCAGCAGTCAAGCAGATCCGGTGGTGGCAGCTTAGTCTGCCACAACTGTGGCCAGCCAGGACATGATTGGTACACGTGTTTGCTCCCGACAGACGAAGCCCGCGTCATCGCCAACATGCGTCGCCAGCCAGGTCCTTCCTTGCCACCACTACCGTGCCTGTTGTTGCTCCTGATGTATCCATGTCGCCCACTACTTTTCTCCCTCCGAGGGCTCCGCCACAGCATCATCCGTAGCCGTCAGCACAACTCTTTCGTCCATGTCACCCTCCTCCTCCGTCCCGAACTCTAGTGCCGTCACACCGCAGTCGGTCTACTCCATCGGACCCATCACCCACGAGCGTCAGCTGTAGGAGTTCATCGCCCTCAAGCTCAGACTGCCTCGCCTTCCTCCTCAGGGAATTGCAAGTTGCGTCGTCGCTGGTTCCCTTGCCCTTTCTTGTATAGCAGAGTCTGAGCTAAGGTCGTGCCCTTTACCTTTGTCTGCTCCGTCCTCTACCGTGCCCTCCCCACTCACTCCTCTTCATGATGATGTAACCTGGCTTGATGACTGGCAGTCCCAGTTCGCACCCCCGTCCACCGCGTCCGCGTCTCTCGCCCACTGCCATGTGACCGTCAGCGACCTGGAGACATAGGTCCAGGGTCCGTCAGAGACCCAGATCATCGACTCCGGGGCCACGCATCACATGACGGCCTTGCGTGAGGCCTTCAATGTCCTTGGCCTCGTCACCGATGTCTCTGGGGTTCTGACAGGTTCTGGTCAGGTCTTACCCGTTCGCGGTGTTAGTGTTGTTTACTTTTGTGGTCCTACTGGGGATGTCTTTGTGACCGATGTCCCCTTTCAGGTCTTTCGGTGGCAGTGTGCGGGAGCGAGGCGAGAGTGGAGTGGCAAGATGGCTGGCGTGCGGCGGCAAGAGGGCCTCTCGCGATGTCGTCCCAGAATCGAGGGGTGGTGCTTCAATGCATCGTCTGACTTCCACGTTGCTCTAATACTAGTAGGTTGCTATGACAGACAAGCAAGCAGCTGCTGGGCTACTGCAAGGAAGACACCAAGCAATGGTGAGCAGAAGTCATGGGCAGTTTGCGTGGAAGTAAGAACGACAGAGTACAGAACAACGTGACACACACGACGAGCTGATAACCGTCAGGTGAAGAGGAGGCAAGCGAGCGAGCAGCGAGCTCAATCTCGCTCGCCAAACTCCAATTTTGGTGAACCAAACCAAACTACCCACTACAAAGTTGCGACCTGTCAACTAGGTCACTGGAGAGTAGACCTGCCAAAGAACAGGCTAGAGTGTAAACCCGATGTGTATGTGCGTGCACACATGCACGTGAGGTGTTGGTTAGAGTTGTGACACATGCAAGTGCCCTCTTGCCTTTACGCACACACACACCTCATCACTGCAGGTAATTGATCTCAACTGAGGCTCTTTGATGCAAGATTGTGACGCAGCATGGGGCGCACAGTGGTGGTGACAATGTCAAGTTGTGTCAAGTGGTGACCAGAGCACCAATGTCACGACTAGCCTTAGTTTAGTGGTGACTCTACATGCCAAAATGGGGGATATACTTGTTAGAGGACATGCTTGTGATTTGACAGGATTCTTACACACATGCATGCTTTCGGTGTAGTGAACCGGGTTGCTGATCCCTCGGGACCACACGTCCGGTTTACACCACCGTGTAAGAAACCGCCTGGAGCTCGTTCGCTCCAGGTAAGCCTGCACACGAATCCAAGGATTCGTGAATCCGTTTCACGAATACCAAATCCGGATCCGGATTCACGAATCCGGATCCAGGGTCAGGTCTCATTTGGGTATTCGCGAATCCTGTGGCGAATCCGGCAGGGGGGGGGGGGGGGGGGGNGGGATCCGGTTCAAACTCCGGTCCGGCCATCGAGCCGGAGCGCAAAATCGCATCCTCGAACTGTCAAATGTGCCGCTTCGCCGCTAGAGCCGAAGCGGCACATTTGACGGCGGAAATCTCTTCCCGCCCTATGATGTGTGACAGCGTGGATGCATGTCTTCTGTCCACTACAATGCACTGTTTCCTTGTTTTCTATTGGCCGAGAATCAACCTGCAGCTACTTGGCTGGTCACGAATAGATTCGTGACCAGCCACGTCTATCAGCCTACATACAAGGCATGTACCTAGTCAATGGTGGTTCGAGGCCTCAAACCGTTGGATATTCCACCTATAGCTCCCATCCGACTCCAAGTTCGAGCACTATCTCGTGGAAGGCAGATCTTTCACAATGGCAGACGTGGCCCCACTTGTTGATGCTGATGCTACTCATGCGGACGAACAGTCCGACAGTGACTCTGAGGAGGAATAGCAGGAACAGATTGGTGACAAGCGCAAACGTCGCGACTCCTTTGTGTGGGGGTGTTTCAAGAAGTCGTGCAACACCTCCCGACGAGCTATGTGCTTGCTCTACACACGACACCCCAACAACCCCATCACCATTTCGTGCAAGGATGGCGCGACATCCGCCATGTGGAAGCATCACCGAAAGGTTCACAAGGAGCGTTACGCCGAGCTCAAAGCCATGGTTGCTGCGTCGCAGCTCAAAACTGCCCGTACCACCGTCGCCGCTGCCGATGCTGATGCTGCTGTAGCTAATCCAGAGAATGCGCCGGTGTCCAGGGGTGCAGCTGGTGGCGGCCTCACTTTCAAGAAAAAGTACTTCTACAGCCTGCTGTGGAAGCACTTAGTGGTCAAGAACCTGTCGTTTGCATCCATGGACTCTTTCTGGCTTGCGAGGGCATTTGCTCACGCCAACCCTGCAGCTGCACTCCCGGGGCGCATGACGTTCGCCAGGTTGATCCGGGTGGCTGCACCTGCCTACCGTGAGCGCATCAAGACCATCTTGGGTTCGATGACCAGCGGCATCAGCTTCACGACAGACGGCTGGCAAGCAGAGAACAACATGAAGTACCTCGGCCTAACTTCGCACTGGATTGATGCAAACTACAAGGTGCGGTCCATTGCGCTGTCATTCCCGGCCATTCCGCGCAGAGCGACTGCGGACAACCTTTACAACCTCCTGAAAACCACGCTGCAGCAGTGGGGATTGTGGGACAGAATCTTCTGTCTCACGGTGAACAACAAGTCCACCAACGACTCGATGATTGACGCCTACCTCATCCCGCACAACGACGCCTTCCAGAAGGCCGGGCACATCCGATGCCTCGACCACGTGATCAATCTGGCGGTTGGTGATCTGCTCAAGCAGCCGAGGGTCGCTGCCATCCTGTCCCAAGTGTGTGTCATTGCAGTCTTTGTGACGAGAACGCCAACCAGAGAGGAGACGCTGACTGAGGCGGTGAAGGACACGGTGATGAAGTACATGCTGCTCCACCTCGACACCGAGACCAGGTGGAACAGCGCGCTCGACATGTGCAAGTGCGTCATCGGCATCAAGGATGTGCTGGAGACGTGGCTTGAAGACTTCGGCCGCAACGGCGCGCACCTCCGTCCCAGTTTCGACGACTGGTAGCTCATCGCGCATGTGACGGTGATCCTCAAGCCGTTCAAAGCTTTTACCGACGACATTTCTGGCTCCACCTACCCAACTCTGTCCCTCGCCATCCCCTTCTACTCCTCTCTGCTGGAGAACATGAATGGGTGGTTGGTGAAGGCGCTGGCGGCAGAGAAGAAGAGCAAGCGCAGAGGTAATGCCGGGCGGCTGGACTGCAAAGAGGAGCTGCTGCTGGAGCTCAAACCAGGCATTGTCGCAGTCATTGCAAAGCTTGACAAGTATGTCAAGCTTTGCACTGATCGGCATGTGCTGGCCACAGCTTGTGACCCACGGTTCCGCCTTGGATTCTACGAGCGTGTGCACCCAAAGATGGGCATCAGCACGCCTGCCGAGCTGCAGCTCAAAGTCGTGGACCTCCTGCAGTCATACCAACACACTGTTGTGCAGAGCCGAGAGGATGCAGAGGCCGAGGCTGTTGCACTTGCAGCAGCAACTGCCGCAACTGCCACCCAGACATCTCAGTCCCAAGGGGATAGTGCTGCAGCGGCAACGTCGTCAGCCACAACCTCAGCATGTCTGATGTCAGAATTATGTCAGCAAAATTGACTGTACAGGGTTCCCTCATGGAAATGCCCTAACTCAAAACCAACCGTCGTGCAGCCAACACAGCAAACGAGGGAGCCGGAACTGCTGCTGGACAACCACAGCCACGTCGGAGTGAAAGGATCCGCCAGAGTGAAGAGGCGATAATGCTGGAAGCTGCTTTGGAGGACGCCGCCGCAGACATGTTCGCCGAGCCGGAGGCCCCCCAGGTGCAGGTCACACCAAGCACCTTGGAGTTGGAGGTTCAGAGCTGGGCAAAGGAAGTGAAGAAGGGACGTCGGTGCGACATCCTCAAGTACATGAAGAAGCACAAAAAAGCATTCCCAACTTTCCACCTGGCCGCTCTGGACCTGTTTGCTGGTAGGTGCTGAAGTTCTGTGATGTCTTACGTGTTGGATCAGCACTTCTGGCCAGCTTTCAATTCTGTTGTACTCATCTAAAACTGTTTGCTTGCAGTTCCGGCGACAAGTACCCCATCGGAGCGCCTGTTTTCTCTGGGACGACATGTCATCACCGACTTTCGGCAGTCACTCATNCCAACACAGCAAACGAGGGAGCCGGAACTGCTGCTGGACAACCACAGCCACGTCGGAGTGAAAGGATCCGCCTGAGTGAAGAGGCGACAATGCTGGAAGCTGCTTTGGAGGACGCCGCCGCAGACATGTTTGCCGAGCCGGAGGCCCCCCAGGTGCAGGTCACACCAAGCACCTTGGAGTTGGAGGTTCAGAGCTGGGCAAAGGAAGTGAAGAAGGGACGTCGGTGCGACATCCTCAAGTACATGAAGAAGCACAAAAAAGCATTCCCAACTTTCCACCTGGCCGCTCTGGACCTGTTTGCTGGTAGGTGCTGAAGTTCTGTGATGTCTTACGTGTTGGATCAGCACTTCTGGCCAGCTTTCAATTCTGTTGTACTCATCTAAAACTGTTTGCTTGCAGTTCCGGTAACAAGTACCCCATCGGAGCGCCTGTTTTCTCTGGGACAACATGTCATCACCGACTTTCGGCAGTCACTCATTGACCTGACCATCGAAAACCTGATGCTTCTAAAGTCATGGGTGAACGACCCTCAGCTTGCACATTTCCCAGTCGCTCCAAATGGGGATGTAGCACCAGAACTGGAGGAGGAAGAGAAGTGTGTCAACCTCCGTCGTCGTGCAGCACATGTGGCAGAGCAGGAGATGGAAGATGATGTGGAAGGGGAAGACGGACTGGATGATGATGATGATGCAGGCACCGCAGGAGAAACTTATGCTTAGGTTCAGTCAAGCATTGGCAGGCATGCCGTCATGCAAGTGGTCGTGGTGACTGAGGGCAGGCATGCAATAATGCAAAATGTCAGGTACTTAGGGCAGGTATGCCGTCATGCTAATTGTCACGTACTAGGGCAGGCATACCGTCATCCTACTGAACCTCATGTTTCATGTGAATGATGTTACGTGTTCTACCAAACTTCCACACAATGCAAAAGGACTGCATGCCTAAAATTTGGAAGAAACCATGAAATGTGACTACTAAATTCCTCATAACAATGCTCAAACAGAGCAATGTACAATGTAGCAATGCTTTGACACATAGGATTCGACCTGAATTCGGGAATCCATCTGGATTCGCGAATGCAGGTGTTGGATTCGTGAATCCGAATCCAACCCTGGATTCGGTGTCACGAATCTGATTCCAGGCTCAGATTCGCGAACCGGATTCGGTGTGCAGGCTTAGCTCCAGGGGCAGGTTGGATCCCTGGGTGGCGTCCGGGCCCCACGTCGAGTGACTCGCGTGGGTGGCCCGGTCAAACGGTACTCACCACTTCTCTTACTTGTCACTCGTTACTCGTTCAACTACTCCAAGTGAGCTTGCTCCCAATCCATGGTGTCATCCCGTAGCTCGCTTGCTTGCTAGCTTGCTTGATTCCTTAGCAACCAGAGGCACGTGAGACTTGAGCATATGCCTGGTTGTGAGCCTCACCGAATAGTCTTGCCACCACGACGTAGCAGCCAGCAGGGGTTGCCTCTCTCCAGTCAGCTGCAACAGTGAGGTGAGTATGCAACGAGGCCAGAGGTCACCATGTGGTACTGACACAAAACCAACATCGTCGGTGCCCTGGCGCTAGCTGCGTCCGCATCATAGATCATGTCGTCGTGCTCTCCAGTGACGCTGCTCCACACCACCAATACTGGCTATACGGATAATCATTGCGTCGTCGCTCGTGACGGGTGGAAGCCACATCAGCTATTTATGTTGTGTTCTTGTCAGTTGTCATCTCTCTCTGCATGTGTTTTATTTATGGAAGCACATCTGAGACTCCGTTTGTGTCACCTAGCCAAACCCTTGCCGTTTCGCGTTCGATCTATGTTGACGCCGCGAGCTGACTTAATGTTGACGCCCAGTCAGTGGCAAGCGCACTTGGAAGCTTCCTCGTAACTACAATTCTAACATCTGCAGAATTGTTGCGGAGTGCCACATAACGCCGCAGCATGCCTCCAGGACACAACTGTTGGTATGTGTGGCTTCCACCCGTCACGAGCCACAGTCGTGGCAGCTACGGGTGTACCCGGAGCTGATGGTGAGCGGTGGCGGCATTGGAGATCGTGACGACCCGACAGGACTCCGGATCGTCCAGGGACTTATCCAGGAGCTACGACATGACAGATCCCTGATGCGGGCCCAGCTGGCGCCGGAGCACTGACGGTTGGTGGATCCAGCCACCAGCAGCTGCCAGACGATTGCCACGACGTCCCGGGTGCTTGCTGGGGTGCTCTGCAGTTTTTCTGCAGGTGCTAGAGTTTTCTCGGTGGACTGGCTCTCGAGCCCGATTTGCATGTTTTGCATTGTCCGTCCACCGATCGATGCCGGACTTGTGCGTGTGACCAGTCGTAGCGTCCGGCT